>CP137684.1:28700358-28985224 GCA_037976565.1 Mesocentrotus franciscanus
TATTGTTTCTCTTTCTTTATTTCTATTTTTGTCCCATATCTCCCATTCTGTCTCTTTTTTACTTTAGTACTTTCTATCGTTATTTCCTTATTGTTTTCTTTCCTTTTTCTTTCTTTATCTACCACGTCTGAGACAGAGACAGCCTTAACGACACCGCGTCACCTTTACACACCTTATTAGGCATACATTTCGGCTATTCGCTGGTCATTTCCGCCATGCTCACTAAAGCATGCCACTATATTACATCGTTTAAAGAGGGGCCAACGGAAGTCAGTTCGTTAGTCTACATGTGTAACAAAGTGTGCTACAATTTACACAATTTTGCATTCGAAGCAGATGACCAGAGCAAAGAGATTCAATAGCTTTCCGCCCACGAACCTCTGGCGGGGTGACATTGGACGACGAATTGAGACAATCGGAACACAAGGGCGGTGTTTGATGACAAAATATTGATCAGTGGGTTAGTCGCCCGATGGATCTTGGGTAATCTTTTCAACTGAGAATGTTGACGAGTTTTCAGTGCTTCCTGTGAATGTTAATGACATGTACATAATATTCACTATCTCAAACATTTATAAGCGAAATTATATGTTTTCTCGTCTATTTCGTTCTTTCAAAAAATGATATGAAATATACATTGACATTAATTTTTGTTATTAATTTGTATCTAAATTACAGGGCCAATTTACATCATATATATGTTTTTAACGTTGCATATTACTAACGTGATTAATGCACGGTGTCGCAACGCTAGAAGATAGCCACGTTGTCCTACAATTGAACAAAAATAGATTCGGAGAGAGAGAGAGAGAGCGATAGAGAATGAGAAAGCGAGAGAGCGAGGCGAAACTTTACACATAGCGAATGATTTAAAATGCAGGGGAGAGATCGAGTTGGAGGGAATTAATATAATGTTGTGAGTGAAAGGCAGATATTGTGAGAGAATGGTACATAGAACCTGTGATGGATAAAGAAAGAGAGCGAGACAGAGAGAGAGAGAGAAAGTGACAAAAAGACAGAGAGACGGGGAGACTGACAGATATATAAAGAGGAGAAAACACGTCCTTTAGTAAAGTCAGTTTTTGAGTTAGCAATATGTGATGCCGTTGAAAGATGTAAAATTGCCAGTGCACCCCCTCGTGGGCTAGACAAGACAACGCCATTGAACACAGAGACCATGCCTTCATTGCAATAAGAATAGTCTCTTTAATAAAATCACAGACAACATAAAATAACAGTGCTCATTACTTTAGCCGCCGCTCGGAACATAGTTTCCCGATGCCGAGCTCTCTGAAAAAGTAAACGAAACGGGTCTCCCAAATCAAATTTGCCACACCTTCGCTGCTCCAATATTGCTTCAATTTGCATTGCAGATGGGATTTTAAGTCTGCTACAAGCTGTTGACCTGAATCTCGATTCCTTCTTCATCCTGCATGTACAATTCTCTTGAGTTCCTTTAGTATGTTGTTGATAGAAAGGATAACGTTAGACATTACAACCGGCTATATAATCGATGAAATATAAAAGAAGACACTATATTTATGAACAATAAATGAATTCAAATTCACCCTTAAACATGCATATGGGTTACTAAGGAGCTCTTGACGTTATGCGTATAAAAATATCTTTGACGTTATTTTGTTGTCGAACAGGGACACTGGATGGTCAAAATTTAACTGGGCAGGGGCAGCCTGTAAGGGATGAGAGATAGAGAGAGAGAGAGAGAAAGAAAGAGAGTGTGTGAGAGAGAGAGGGAAAATCCAAATAGAGAAAGAAAGAGAGAGAAAGAAAGAGAGAAACAAAGAGAGAAAGAGAGAGAGGGGGGAAGGGGAAGGCGGAGCAGATACCCCAAGATAGAGAAGAACAAATATAAAGAGAGAGAGAGAGAGGGGGAGATGAGGGTTAGATTTAATGGCTTTGAAACGGAGGCGGCGAGAAATACATTTAAAGCACCACTCTGTGAAAAAAATACAAAAAAGGACAAGCATATACCTGCATATCGCCAGAGAGAAAACATAAAAACGTACACATTTTATGCACCCACATCCCTTTCAGAGATGTAGAAAAAACGCATACGATTGTTGTCACCAGACAAACCCGCCAATAACATCCCCAAAACCATAAAACTAAATGATAGTAAACATATAAATGAAACATACACAAATAATTGTTTACGCTTTAAATTTAGTCACTTGTCGACTGCATGGCACATTGAAAAAAAATGCATTTATTAAATTAGCATTAAATTGGTTCATAGTAATGTAAAAATGCAAAATACAGGAAAACGTGGTATTCAATATTGGTGTCAATAAATAGTAACGTCATGCCATTGGTTCACATGCCGTATTCACGTGATGCATACGAGCTATACATGTGGCGTCAATAGAAATCCGCCACGACCCCCTTCACAAGCAGCAGTGGCACTATCGGATCTAAGACATGTCAACGATGGAATACTATCTTACATTCGGGGCACCTTAGAAGTGATCAAATACGGGTGTGTCTGAGAGGGGGACATCATAGCCCCTTCTTTTTGTTTCCCATTCTTTCTCTCTCTCTCTCCCTCTCGGCTGGTTGGATATTTATTCAGTAGGCAATCCATGCTTACATTTCACCAAAACTAAAAAAAGGGGTTTAACAAAAGTTGAATGATTTAATCCAGTGCTGAATATATGTTTTGAAATACTTTCACCACTTTACCAGGAGAGGGTGTAATCTCTTTCCGAATCTCAAAAAAAAAATAGTAAGCAATAGTTGCTCAAGTTTTATTTTATTTTCAACAACACTATAGCACGACCGATTCTGAAATTTTGATTTATGTTACTTTAACTTTCCTAACTATACTAAAAATGAAGAGAAAGAAGATCATGATATAGAGGATAAAGAAAAAGATAAAGAAGAGAATTAAGAAAAAAAAGAACAAGAAAAGGAGGAGAAGAAAAAGAAGAGGATGGAGGGAAGAAAGTGAGAAGAAATGAAGAATAAGGGAAAAGAATTAGGGGGAAGAGAAGAAAAAGGGAAAGGAGATGGAAATAAAAGTAGAAGTAGACTTTTAAGAAGAAAAAACCCGAAGAAGAAGAAGAAGAAGAAGAGGAAGAAGGAGAAGAAGAAGTAAATGAAGAAGAGGAGGAGGAAGAAAAAAGCTTCTGGGATGTACTATGAGCAACACACCCCAAATTCCTTTACAATACTAAGCCCTTTTTTCGAGCCTTTGATAAAAAAGATACGATTCTAGACGGATACTAAGACCGTGTATGCACATGCTCCGAGGTCATCCCAAAAGATTCAATTGCCTAGGTACGGAATTGGATATGGTATGAACTGGCAAGCAATGCCCGTCAAGGGGCGTTTCTGAATATATTGGAAACATACAGGCATCCACGGAAATACTCTTAAGGCGGAAACGGAAGGCAAGGAGCGAAAGTTGGACCTGACATATTTCAAAGACAAAACGCTTAAAAGTGGTTCATAAAGCTTTTGACATGTTTAGGCAAATTATGAAAAGTTTACGCTTTGTTTTTAAGATAAGAAAAGTAATGATATTATGAGTCATATTTCATAGAATATGACATATTCATCTTGCTAGTAAATCAAATCCCAATCAGGTAAAAGGGTATTTTATGTTGAGAACTTTCCAAGCAGCGATAAAGCGTTGCACACCATGCTCTCAATTATAATCATACTTTTATCACAAAGGTGAAAAGAGGAAATGTTATTGTTTTTCAGCAGTTATTGATACTTCTATACGAAGAATATTGATATAATGTAATGGAATGTATCCACTGGGGAGTATTCTATATATTCTATGCTTAAAGTAATGCTTCAAGCATAAGAGATAGAATGTCAAAGGCAAAACAGTATACCGACCCTCTTGGTAAAAATCCGAAACCCATATCATTTACTCATTTGTAATATATTCACGTTTCCGGTGCTACTTTAAACGAGAAAGTTCTGGGTTACTCCTTTTTGGTTTTTTTCTCAACGAAACATATTATTTGTTCATATTAAATTAAGTTGCGTCATACGGATAGAGATTATCAATGTCAACCTTATTTTGTTATTCACTTATTTATTTATATATTTATCAGTTTGTTGTTTTTTTTTGTTTCTTGCGATACCCATACTCTCATTATCAATTAATATAACTTTAAAAAGTATTGTCAAATTGATATCAAATTGAAAAGAAAGTAAAGATACATAAAGAGCCATGACTTATTGAAAGCCAAACAAAAGAAAGTAACAAGAAAACACTTTGAAATATACATCAGTTTATTTGCTTTATTGTGAAAGAGCTGTTGGTGTTTTGCAAAGTAAACCAATTAAAGCCAAAGTGGAGCTCCCATCCATGAATGAAATGTAACTTAATTTTATATCACATAAAATATTGACTATCAACACATTTGAAATATTGTTTTGCATAGTTTAATCACGTTCTTTTAGTCTTGTTTTTAAACTTAACCCTTAGCATTCCACACGATTTTATATACATATTATAGCGTTGGTAATACATGTAGGTCAACTGAATTAAAGAGTATTACAAGGTCAATGTTCATTTTACTTTCTGAAAATGTCCAGGGTGAGGGGATTGCGCATGATAAATTGATAATATGGGGATCGTTGTAAGGTTTTAGGGGCATTTTCTAGGACGACTGAATACCCTGTCGATACGGCACCAGGTGTTGCTTGAGCCGGGGATAATGTTGGATGATTGATAGCGGATTACTTGGAATGTTTTGATGTGATGAGTTAATTTGATGTATGAGTCTGTCAATCCAAGTAGACTCTTATACATCATGTGTATTGACTTGCATAGGATGTGCTTAAAATGTGGACAAAAATAGAAATGAAATGTGGGATTTTGGGGGACCTATCTTGTGGTATCAGATCATGACCTCTCTACTTCCATGGACGTTTCGCACTGTGGTGGCCAACTCTTGAAAGGTTATACTATCACCGAAGTGTGTTAAACACCTTTCCTTTAGTGTATGGGGAGGTGTAGATCCAATCACCTTTAGAGTTTTATATCCATGGTGTAATAATCAACACTAAGAATGAAATATTTTCACTTTTAAAAGGCAATTCGAAAGAAATGAAGTGACACAAAAGTTACAATTGACAATATATCTCTTCCAAGAATCCATCGTAACTGTACAATAAATAGTAACTTCAGATAAATGTTAAGTTAATTTAAGTTAAAGATAAATACAATGCATGGTAATATGTGATTAATTGCTGCAAGATCGTACATTCAATATATTTATTGACGATTGATTATAAGTACATTTTTAATGTTACCGAGCCTTGCCCTCAACTGTATTTTTACGCTTTTAACCATTATGCATTTTGGGTTGCACTCTGGGCCTATTTCACGTGTAACTGCATTTCGCTTTCCTATCTAAAAGTAGTGTTCTATTTTAACAATACTTCACGTTCCGGTGCCAGTCAATAAAATATGCATTTGTATTGTCATACATGCAATACACGTTTTCACCTCATACACAACGAGACACACACACAAAATTTTTGAAAGAAAATATTTTACATTGTTATCAAAGTTCACGAGCAACTAAAGCAAATAGACCATTGATCTCTGTGCTCATGACGTCGCACTGACGATACGTTAAATTTCTTTATATTTATGATTCTATATGAATTCGGGTACCTCTATTAGAGGGTGGTGCAATATAGTTGTAGGAGTTTGTAGGCTTTCTCTGACGGCCGCTTTCTCTGGTTTTGAATGTTTCGTCTTACCTTTAGGTAGAAATGTATTACTGCCATTTAAAAACGGCAACCTCTTGGTTAATTATAGTTGATATGATGAGCAGCAATGTAATTTATTTATTTATCATAATTATATATTTAGTTGCAAAACCTTTCAAAAAAGGCGGACAGCTATGAGGAACTTTGAATTAACCTATGCAACCATTATTCTCCTTTCATCCCGCATCAAATACACACACATTCATACATATAAATAAACTTCAATTCTATTTTTTTCTTCTTTGAATTCTTAAATGAATTAATTTATGACATGTACCCCTTTCTTGTCTAATCATTGTAAAGAAAGATCCGCCCAATAATAGATATATAAAGAATCAGAAGCCAATAGAACATAATAATAATACTGATCATAATATAAAAACATTTGCAATAATAGAAATATTAATATTAATTATAATAATAACAATAACAATTATAATATTAATATTAACACTGCTACGGCTACCATCACTACTACTACTACTACTACTACTAATACTAATACTACTCCTCCTCCTACTACCATTAGTAGTGGTAATAATACAAATAATAATTATTATATTAATGATGATGCTGCAAATGAAGAGTTTAATTCCAAAAAGAACTAAATCAACTTTTGATGAAAATTGAGTTATTGATATCAGAACATTGTTCACTTAAGTACCCGTCTTTCAACAAAAGTATTTACCTAAACTTTTGGAAAATTATGAAAAAATGCATCTTCTAATATTACTTTTCATAGACGTCTGTACAAAATCTGGTAAACAAATTCTTTTTTATCCGAAGTTACAAAAATGGATTTAGCTCCTTTTGGAATTAAACTCTTCAAATATAAACGGTAACGGTCCATTTATAAAACATCGATAATGATAACACATTTATCACAATTTTCTAGTTTTTGTTTTCCGATATTAATTAACATACTTTGTTCATATTCAATATCTTGGTACTGGCATACTTGAGTACTTGGAAAAGTCGTTATTTAAAGGCGGATTATTCCAATGAAACTTCGATTTCAGGTATTCAATTAACGTGCTAAAATACATCCCTTAGACGCGATTTTATTTGAAATAACCGAACGCCTGGCACGGGAGTCTAGCAAAAAGTAACTAGAAGGCGAACGCCAGCACGGACGAGTGGACGCCAATCACCTATACGTAGGCGTAACTTATCCCTGTACCCATTGTCAAAGAACTTCCCACTATAGTGGCAATAAATTGTGTGTGCTGGACCCACTCATAGGCAAGGCTAAGGCATTTCCAATAGATTTGCCAACGTTACCCGTCATTCATTCACCGGCGAAGCACAGTGAAAAGAAACTGATTGAATGCTACACAGTTGTAATCTATTCACTTGTTCAAGTTTCTTGTATCATACGCCCTAAAGAGGTAAATTGACGGGGTTTCCTTTGCAACCCAAACGTGGGGTAAGCCTAATTTTTTAAAAGTTTCTCGAGGTTTTTTCAAGTTTATCATCGCAGGAACTGACAGCCACTATTGTATCAATCCTTTAATCGGGGCAGATTTATCATTTGTATTTCTTTGGAATTGGTACTGACGTCGATAGCATTTGTTTCAAAGAGCTAAATACAAAGAGGCCGTAGTCAAGTGCAGAGGACAATTTTGTGAAGTTTGTGGCGCGCCAAAGCTGCGACCCCCTGAGAGGTAAGTGGTCTTCTTTCGCTTTTAGATATTATTTACTCTTTATGTTGGCATGGGCCTTGATGAAATCAATACTTATAATGAATTGCCTTTAATTCCATTTCTTACTAAGTTTTTGTTTGAAATAAAAGCTGGTATTTTTGCAGTGTTTATTTTGGTTCCCATGGAAGATAAAACAAACGCGATTAGGATGTGGGTGATAGATACAATAAGTTGCAGAAGTTCTTTTATATTTTGAGGGTTAAAATAATAATTGATTGAGTTTGATATTTCTAGAAAAAATAAAATCAAAGTAGTAAATATCATTTTCTGTCGAAATTTAATCAAAGAACTTGGTTGAACTGAAGCATTAACATTTCTCATAACTTCTCAACGTAGACAATTATGCCCCTACTTGATTGAACAATCATACCTGACTTACATGAATAAACAAGTTAAAGTAATTTCGAATACTTTTTTTGGAATTATCTAACGGATTTACTGAGTCAGCCTGAGGCTCTTGCCTGGGAAGTATGTAAGAGCACACTGTGGTTTACATTCAAGTTCACGACAAATTTTGTTCCCTGGTTGTAAGTGTGATCTATCCCCTATCACCTCAGTGTCTATTGTATGTCTAATTACGCAGAAATGTCTTCAGTAACGCGTGGAAACAATGGTTTACAGAGGTATTTTTATTATCTATATTCAGGATATACATCACTGCGTAGTGGTGAGAGTTTCTGACGTTACGATGAATCTATATCAGTAAGCGCATAGTTTCTATCCCAAAGAAATCCATACCCTAGTAAAGCGTATAGTTTTCAAATTCGAAGAAATGTATACGACTATAAAACGTATAGATTTCAAATTTAAAGAATATTCACAAAGGATCACATGACTCTACTAGTACATCAAACGTACATTTCCACCGGCTGTAAAACGAGCATACAGTTTAGGTTTGTGCGTTTCGATTTTACTATTATATTTGCTTGTCGAGCTCGGTGGCAAATATCAATCAAGCGTATAGAATCGTGTTCTGTCTTGCCAATGCTCTTTCATGAGCTGTTCCTTTGTGTTTTCAGGAGGAAACGTATTGAAATGGTCCATTAAGGAAATACACGTGAATCCCGTGATACAATACATCTTAAGATAACTACTCAGGCTTGTGAAACATCAGCATTCGTTTCCGGGGGAAACAATTTCAATTAATCAACGGAGCACTGTATATATCCAGTTTTTACCTGTCATTTTTTAAAAGATGGAAACATGCATCCTGTAAGTATAGAAGTTCAAGGTTCCGCGAGGGTCGAAATAAGGAGGATTTTAAAGCTTTCAAAACGCATAAAATCAATGGAAAAGGGCACGTCGAAGCTATTCTGTCCCATACATTACCAACCGCATCTAAGATTTGAAATTAATGTATATCCAATCACTGTATTAAATTGATAGTATTTCTAAAAGCTTAGGTAATGATACTACTACTAATAATAACTACATTTATATTGCACTCGTATTCATCCCAGGGGATGCTTAAAGGTACTATGTCCCATTTGCAGGCCAAAAAAATGAAAAGGTTAAATTCCAACGGCATTTGAAAGACAATACTGATTTAGAACTTCACTAAAAAAGGGGGCTTGAAAATGTATTTAAGTGGGAAAATAACGACTATTAGTTGTCGAATCGACTTAGGAGCTATAGAGCCAGTAAGTAATAGTCTGATTTTTCAGACCATTGTACCGAATGGTCGTACGTTTTATGCTGCGCAAAGATTCAATCAGTTTAATTTTGGCCATTACAAGTGGGTTATTGATGTAGACAAATGCTCATGTACCCTTTACAGCTCATTTTATGTATGTTATTACCAAAGATGAAAAAAGCCAGTCAGTCATTCAATAGTGTCTGACAGTGAAGTCTAGCAAGTAAACGGGTTTCCTTGCATAATTTGAATATTAGGACACTGCTAATGTTTAAATTTCTCAGATAGTACATACATGTACAATGTACATGACTTATTCATATTTCCTGCAAAGTTCTACAGAATTTGATGTTGGCTGCAAAAGGGACATAGTATCTTTAAGGCGTCTACAAAGTAGTATTATTACCCTGGATTTAGCCCAGCTGCCCTAAGGCGCTAAAATCAACCCAGGAATTAACTAAACCTGGATGGGGAGTGGCAAATGTATATTTGTGTCTTACCAAAGGACATTAATGCCGCGGCGAGGCTCGAAACGCAAACCCTGTGATCCACAGTCCAGTGACGCATCCTCTAGACCACGACACGACACGACATGAAGTAACATGGCACATTTGATGTCAATAGACATTTTCGTATTTTTCGTAATGTAATCAAATTTAGTGCACAAATCTTTGTTATGTGCCTCGTTACAAATCATTTCATTTACCTGTTACGTATGATTGCATTTCAATAGTCAGAAGCGAATTGCATACATGAATTGTTGCTATGAATGAAACAAATTATGGCTGATCATACTTTACAACACGTAATGTGCATTCTGACTATTGAAATACAATTATTCGTAACAGGTAAATGAAACAATTTGCAACGAGGCACTTTACACAGATGTGTGCATTAAATTTGATTACATTACGAAAATAGTATATTCATGTGCAGAACTACACAACACTCGGTAACGCAAGGGACATTGAATAAACTAGTACCTTGCACTTGCCCTGCCTGCCATGTGGTGCCGAACTCTTAGATGCGCTAGCCGTCGGTCACCTGGTTGCTTACTTACAAACATACACATACTTTCTTTAATTAGCAGTCAGGTAAAAACCAAAACAAATCCATGATGAAATGTAAAGATGAATAAGAAAACCATTGTCGAATTACAATGTACCATTAGATGTTCGCAACTAACTTGACAGTGTATAAGACCCCTTTCAGAATTATTATCAAATACATAATATGCATTCCTCCCATGAAAGGGGGTGCATGAGACCTTTATCAGTAAACATGTTTTTCGGTGGTAGGTGATGAATACCATCGTTGAATAACTGAACACCATTAGATTTTCGCAAATAAAATGACAGCGTAGAAGATCCCTTTCAGAATTATTATCAAATACATAACATGCATTCCTCTAATAAAAGGTGGTGCATGAAAACCTTTATAGGTAAACTTTTTTTCGGTGGTATGTGATGAATTCCATCGTTGAATAACACATCGCCCCTGATATAGCTCAAATAACTGCACTGTTCTTTTGTATAAATGTTTTTACTAAGAACAAATGCAAACATGATTTCACATACCATCGTTGAATAACTGAACACGTCAGCCCAGATAAAACTAAAATAACAGCATTTTATTTGTTCTTTTGTATAATTCTTTGTTTACAAAGAACGAAGGCCAAAGGTGAATTTACATGATATTATCTTCCCAAAAAACATGTTTTCAAAAATATTTCTTACTATGAACATGCGAGCTCGAAGTCCAATAACTGTTTCATATCGTTGTATGCTTGTCAAAGCATTATGTGGTAGCTTTAGTACAATGGCATATTGGCACAATAGCGAAGATATTTTAATGCTTGTTCGTACACCTCGCGAATCTCTATGCACAATGTTCAAGTTTGTAAAATGCCGCGAACGATCGGAGACCAAAACGTTGAGAATAATACGCCCACGCGAATTCGTAAACCCATTCGAAAGTAAATCGCGGAAAAGCTAATTGTCCCAAATTACCGTGATGAAGTTTTTGTCACTTTATATTCATAGAAAATGAGCGAAAATGCAATTTCCTCTTCCGCAAATTGAAACCCTAAAGTCAAGTGAAAATCTTCAGTAAAGTGATCATTTAAAATGTCAGCCAAATCAATTTACCAGTATCATTCATTCACCAACATATTCAAAATCAGTATTATCCGAACAACAATATATTTATATATATGTATCGCGTAAATTGAATTCCGTATAACATTTTGCATGTTTCAGTACTGCGCAAACATAAGACCCCAACATGTAATGCTTCAAAAACTTCTGAAACTATTTTGCCACAGTTCTATCAGATACTGTGGACACTTTGCTTGCTTTTCTCGCCTCTCTGAACGGTCGCCTATTTGCCAGACGTTCATCTTTACACAGAATTACAGGCACCAAGTGATAGGATGGATTGCTTTGTGCATCCCAATGTCTTTGGAAAATCACCCATTTACGATCTTTTAAAAACGTATAGTATAATTTTGCAATGGAAACAGTGAGATAAATATTGAAGCCTGTTGGAAAAGGTCTATCCATCCCATGAAATATACAATATGGCGCATGGAGATTAGTTGTGTGGCATACAAAGAGTTAACCCGCAACAGCAAGAAACCACCCTCTCCCAAACCCTTTTGCACCTCTTTCCGTGTTGCTAATTGTAAAATCGTACCCAAGACATAGTTTACAGAACTTAATTCAAGCCTGCCAACCCTCTTTAAATGGTTCAAGAAGAAATCACTAGTACTAGAAATCACTAGTACTCGCTTTAAAATAATTGAATGTAATTACATTCGTGGAACTAATTTATAAAAGGGACTGTGATAATATGTTTCGCAAATGAGACTCGTGTTATGAAATTTCGATCACCAAAAGCACATTATCGCAATTGTTAATAATCATGCGAAGGATACATGCCAAAATTAGAATATCACACATGAAACTTTTTGATGAAACTTTACTGTTTTCTCTCCGAGTAAAGTCAATCATTTTGAGCAAATGCTGAATAACGACTTTTGCAGGGCACATTGTCATTACATTTGTCATGATGATTATGATCGATTTGCATGCAGATATTGGCTGACGTTAAGGTTTAGTCGTCGATTTTCGCGTAATTGCAAGTGCGGGCTGGATGTCTTAATGTTTTGTCTTATGGCCTAGGAGGAAGGAATGATAAGTTATTTATCGTGTTTATAGTCAAGCTTTTCTTCACTTTTTTCCCAGTAGGAAAAGGTATTTATGTCATTTGCCTGTTCTCTGCGAAATTGGATTAAAGCGGACAATCACTCTTCACGTTGACTGTGACAGAAAGTAATGTTCCCGGCAAATGAATTATAAATTGTAATTTTCGAACTACTATCATTTGGGATCCTTTAGAATACATTGTGAACAATTTAACATTCGGGGGTTGTTGATGTATTCTGAGTTATATAATTTTTACCTCTTCTACATGTGCTAAAATCCTTTCGGGAGAGAGATAGAGGGGGTGAAAGAGAAGAAGAAGAAGAGAGATACAAAAAAGAGAGTGAGAAGAGAAAGAGAGATAGAGAAAAAAATAAGAGGAAGAGAGAGATAAAGTAAGGAGGGGTTATAATGCATCAGGCAATGTATATACGGTAGAAATATGATAAAAGTGTATGCCTACGTGTAAACGTTATTGAACTACTCTATATAACCTGCAATTTAATATAGTCGTACACACTATGTAGTCTTATGACAAGGCAGAGAGAGAGGGGGTAGGGGAGGTAGAACTCTAAAGAGAGGAGAAGAAGGAAGAGGGATGTATCTTCTTTTTAGGGCAAAATTTTACCTTTAAATTCCTTCTTGGATCCTAACTTTCTTTAGGGTGTTACAGTCTCAACAAATAATGGTTGTCACGTCTGGAATTAATTTCAGACGAAATGTAACCATATATTGACGATGTGTTCTAACTTAAATGAAGATAGTGATACACCGTATTTAATGAAAAAGAGTAAAATAAAAAGGAAAGAAAACTTTATCAGTTCAAGCTAAAATATTCTTCCGACGATCAATGGATATTGACATTTTCAAGATAAAGGTCCCAAAATGAAATGTATATTTGATCTACCATATACTCTTGTTGTTAGGCAAAGCACTATACGACGAGCAATATCTCATAATATTTGAAAAAAGTATAAATGTATATAATGTTTTATTATATCGATTAATATTTGCCAAGTGATGTATATATATAAAATGAATTTGCTACTCCACCCAAAATTGTACTCTTGATATGTATTAATCCCTTTAAATTGATATAGACATATAACACACCACAAAAAGAACGCTTTTGCAAATGCGTATTGGTTTAACATCACTGGACTCTAACATGTTTTTTTTTTTGGGGCTTAAGAGAAATACGAAAAGATATCTTTACAGAAAGAGGATTCCGGTGAAACAAATTGACCACACCTTAAATAATGCGTTGCACCTATGTTAATTTTAGGAATTAAACAGCATTATGTCATCCAATACCTCTGTCCCGTTCTGAGTGGAAATGCCACATGCGGTAATTTGTAACTCGTTTGCATGTCATGAATAGTTACTAAAACTACTGAATTCAATGCCCCGCTATCCACAGTTTGGAGTGAGACTGGCCACAACATCTAAATCAGAAGTTGTTACGAGCTCATTGCATGCTTTGTAAAACCTATAGGAATTCAAAGCATATATAATTCTATCCAAAGTGAAGAAAAAAAAGGAACATAATCCATAAATAGCCTGCATGGCCTTGTTTTATACACAAGTCTGTATATACCAAGCAATGACTAATAAATAATTGCTGTTATCTACATCAGTGATTTCAAATACAAGACATTGTTATTTGAAATTGGTAATAAAGACAAACCCCTTTATACACGCATTCATACGGAACAGCAGGAACCGTTTGTTATATCAAGCAGAAAATACCGTTAATACGGCTTTTTGTCGAAAGAGAGATATATACATATATATACAGTTGTTCAATTCAGCAAAGTGTTCCGTTCCCTCAGATACCCATGGAGCGGTGACAAAGCTCTGAACTTTAAGTAGTATACACCACGCAGCACTCTCAGTATTAAATTATGTATAGGTGCCGTTCCAATAAGAACGAAGTGAACAGACATTGGTGGCAAGGGGATACACTTTGGCAGAAATCGATGTGTTCAGAGAGAGAGAGAGAGAAGGGAGGATGAAAATTCACATTTCATTAAGACTCAGCATTGAATCAAAGTCATATCACCATGAACGATACAGTATTTAGGAAACAATATGTTCCTCCATTTTCTTTAAAAATTCGGGAGATATGAATGGCATTCCGTTTTTACATTTTATCAAATTTTGTGGTATATACAATTAGAATCCTTGATATCAAGAAATAATTATCGATATCAAGAATTCAATTGATATCAACAAATCTAAGTTTTGATCTCGCGAAATAGCATAAAACACGTTAAATGTTAAACTGGCATGCCGTACGGAGGTGGTGTTATCAAACTAAGTGATTTCTTATAGAAATGAGGAAAGCATCAATACAGAAAAAGAAATGATAAATTCAATATGCTTTAAAAATACTGTTGATACATTATCGCTTATAATGTAAAAGTTGCAGTTACATTGTGATTACATTCACAATTGGTTTGCTTTGAAGAAAACAAATATTCAGTCTTGAATTAAAGAGCGAGAAGTTAAAGATAAAGGCCAGTTCTGGTCAGGCGATTGCAATGTGAAAGAAACGTTGTGGAATCGTATTGGTGTGTACTGCAAAGTTCTGGAATCATCAAAATGATAAGAAATTTGGCCCAGTCTTGGTAAAGTTACAAGCACTGTACACAGAAAGATGTATATGGAACTACGCGACCACGTGCGCGATATCTATTTGGTCCCAATAGATATAATAATTTACCAAATATATCAATTAGTAGGCGGTTTCCCGGCAAAATTTGTATCATCACGTATTAGTCAAAAAATATTCTTTCACGTGATTGGTAATGAGAGCTTCCATTTCTTTTTTGAGAGAGGGCGTTTCCAAAACTGGTCTTTACCTTTAAACATTACAAGAAACAATCTTTTATATTTCATGTATACTGATATATTGTCATAAAATTCATGCTGCCAGTTAGTATGATCTGATGAAAAAAATTGTACATAACTATTTAAACCATTGTTCCGACATAGCACCATCATCTTGTCAGATACCGACAACTCGGGAGGGTTATGTGCTGATTTCCATTCCCCGTCTGCATTGCTGGGGTATAACTCAGTATTACATATGTCATTATTCCCTCATAATGTGCCTATATATATAGCTTTGGTCTACCGTATAACCCGTCTTCCTAAGTTATTCCCCATTATTGTACCGCAATCACATTTGAATTTAAACATTGAATACATAATCTTGAACATTCTGTGTAAGTTTGTTAGATTCTGTGAGTATTTATTTGCCATCATCACCAGAACTCAAGCTTATCTTGAATTTAGAATACGCGATACGAGATCATTCGCATCACACGTTCTTTAAACTTAGTAGGGGCAACGTTAATATCAAGACGCCACGGTTCCTCCTAACTTTGAATGTTTTACTGCAATTATTCCCCAGCGTCTTTACACAGTATAAACATGGAGGTATTACGTGTTATAACTCTACTATTATAACAGTTCACAATGTATCGCTGGGACCAACTACAGCCTTGTGTTTCCGGACGCCAATTTTACCAGATATTCTATTAATAGGGCGTATCATGTTTGCCACCGTGGGCACATGATTGTTGACTTTAACTTTATAATGGCAAATAAAATATGGTGCAGGAACATATTTCGGTATCTTATGATTCTCATAAACTACCTTGTTTCTTACTAATTGGTTGAAAGGAAACAGAAACCTCGACATATATGTATTTGTTAAGTGGTAAATAGCCAAGTTCCGCTGGTATCACTAAGGCTTTGATAATACATTGGCCTATAACAAAAATATTTAATTATTATTGCTGCTATAACTGTGTACAAAGTATTTGCAAGGCCTAGACGGGGCTGTTTAACTTCCGATAGGAAACTGTACTTTGTATGTAGACATTGTACTAGTGCAAACAAGCCGTGCACTATTCTTTATTTATATTGAGTTGTGGTGATTTACAAATCTAGTATCGCTTTTGTGTTTGGTTTATGATTTAAGGTAGAAATATGTTTGGGAGACTTATAACCTTGCTTCCATACACCGCACACGAAAGAGTGTAGCCCTTTTTTGTATTTCTATCACACATTCAACTTAGTAAATCCTACTTGGATTCCCGTAATTCCAAAATGACTTTCTGTTCTTTTTCCTTGTAACCATTAGTCCTTATCTTCAGATGTGCGCGTGTGTTGCATTGCTTTTCTTCTTTTTTTCATAAAGAGTAACATACCCACTCAATGTCCTTATGGCACAATAGTCCTAAGTTACAATGGACGTTTGTAGAACGTCTGCTATTACGTCAAGAGAACTGATCGCGTTCCTGGGAAACCCATGAGATATGGAAAGACAACGTGAATGATGCATTTGAAAATGAAATAGCAAGTCACATGACGTGCTCCAACGAATGCATATCATGATGTTTTTCCAAGAACGATTCTTTTGAAGGTAACGCGTGGGTAAAAGTGGCCTTGGTCCTTCTCTAACACGCCTTCGATCATGTTCATGACGGGACAGTTTATCCCTCACTCATTCCTTGTGGTGCCGTGGCATTTAACACTGGACATGCATTTCCCGTCAGTGTAAAAAAGAAAGTTCGTCTTGGGAAAGGTGCGAATGTGTTTGCTTTTTCGTTCGTTTAATGTTAGTGTGGAAGAGTGTCACATAAAATATGTCCTCTAAAATGATTGCTCGTCAAATGCCCTCATTATTTAACAACAGCTAAATGCTATGTCCCACTCATTCGTGCCACATAATTGTGCAATCCCATATACATATTTATGTGTACAATGCACGTGACTTTTAGTAAGTCAATTTCTTATCATTTTGATTATTCCACTACCTCAAAGTATACACCAATACGTATGTGCTACATGATCAACGCATTTTCTTTCACAATGCAATAATGACAAAAACTCAACTTCATCTTTACAGTGACACTGGCAATGTCAATTGCCTCTCCAGTGAATACCCACACGTACAAGAGGTCCCCTTATCATTGAACCTGGGATAGGCCGACATCAAATATTCAGTCTAGATTGCCCCACTTTTCACGGTCTTGAGAAGGAAGTGTTAATTATGAAATTTCTAATGGGACCATAGCAATTATGGTCATAGTATATATGACCGTCACAGAAAAGTTCACATTATGAATAAAATGCTTGTCTATAATTTGTGATATCTTCTTTTGTCCTTGTTTTTATAGAATGGGTGGAACATTAACAATGATGTTGATAAGGATGATGATGATAAGAACAATTCGTATTGGTAGTAATAGTAGTAGTAGTAGTATTGATTATGATAATAATATAAATGATATGAACAATCATACAATAATAACGCTAATAATAATGATAAGAATAATACTAATTATATTATGAAACTACTACTACTACTACTACTACTACTAATAATAATAATAATGATGATGAATGCCATTGTATGATATGTCTTTCCATTTCTGTTTTATGAATACATATTTACACGATTATTTCGCTTCAAAACTTTTTAGATTTACCCTTGCTTAAGGGGTCTACAGAAACAATAATGTACTATCATAATCACATGGCCTAAGTTCAAAACTACACAAATCTACAAAGCATCGTTCTGGGAATATATTAACTGTATATTGTAAACGTTATAGGTCCTACAGAACAATACAGGCGTATAAGACCCGTCCCTATTCCCTCTCCCACCAGCCGGTAGACACGCCCTTACACACGAACAATACACCCACCTTTTCCTCTGGGGGCCTGAGGCACACGCAGACACCCCACGCAGGAACGACATGATCAGTTTGTGAAATGGGATATTCTACTCTATTCTACTTAACGACCGGAGTAAGTTTTGACAAAACAAACGAACAGGGTTTTTTGTTGCGATAATTTGTTTTGAAATGTGACTCACTTCTAATGTATTAATGTAGCATACGATTCTGAAATCAATCCGTTAAAAAAAACTAACGTGCCTTTACTTATTTTCTGCAGAAGTACAAACTTAGTTTATCACGCAAAGCTTTCTGGTAATTACAATGTTTGTTTTCCTTCTTTTTCTTGAACATAATAATATGCCATCTAGTAATTTACATCTACAAATCCAGCATAAAAAAGCGTACAACAATGAATTGACAAACATAATCATTACAAAGAGCTGTGTATGGATCATTCATTTATCCCATTCTACCAGTTTTCACCTAAAAATAAAGTTTCTAAAATCATCGTGTGAAATTCATGTAACATAATGCAATTTGCAATCCTTGGTGGCAAGCACTTTTGGGCTAATAGTTTAATTAGTGAAATTAATATAAGTACCTGCTGATGAGCTTTGAGAAAGTCATTTGTTCTGATACAATATTAATAATCCAATCATTAAACCTCACAATCTCATCGAATGCGCTTGTATTCACAGGATGCCACCGGGGCGATTGTACGCTTTAATTACGACCTAGATCACAAAAGAAATCACCTTTTTTCTGTATATTGAGCGTGAGTAATTAATAGCGTTGTTTGTGCGCTCAAGGTTACAGTAATATGCTGCAACTTTATCCATGGTATGTAATTTCCGACAATGGAGAAATTTAAGAGAATATCTATTCAATGTCCACTCATTTTAAGTTGAAGGTTAATATATTAATCAGAGTAATTAGATCTATTGAGAATGGTGATTGCAATAGCTGATTAAAACCAGTAAGTCCTGGTAAATAATGAAATAGTACTTGGTATAGTATCAGTATGAGACTTAACAAATTTCTCGACGTGTACCTATTGTGGAATTCGGAGATTATTCCGCCTATTTTACAATTAATAATGAATTATTATCTATGTTTTAGTAGGTGCTAAGGCATTCTTATGTACTTATATCTAGACGCTCATGACGTCATGTTATCTATTTTTAAAAAAGACGCAAAATTAGAAAATTTATGTCGCGTTCATACATAAAGCGCATTTAAAACAACAACAACATAATGATAATAACCATAATAATAATAATCATAATAATAATAATAATAATAACAAAAAATTATAATAACATTATAAAAACAATGTATACTATATACAATTCTATATACATATAGATGTATACAGACATTTATTTGACTCTTGAACTTGAAAGGGTGTAATTTCGATTTGTTTTCTCAATTATAATAATACGTTAAATGGTAAATTTTCATTATTATTTTTACGAGCCAATGGCGCACCTAAATTTAAACACTTCATAAGTTATGAAATGACTGTTGCACATAAATCACCCACTCCTTCTTTAAAAAAAAAAAATCCCCTTACGGTAAATGATTACTATAACTACTTACCCTCAGCCAAACATGTTTCGTTTCAAAATCACTGAAAACAACACATGTTGTAAAGCTTCCCGCACCCAGGACTCTTTTTGAAAAACTTGCTACAGTGATACATTTTTGTCATTCACTGGAGTGCATTAAAAGATAAAGTTTAGTTGTTGTCATGCGCTTGCATTGTGTAAGAAACGTTGTGGAATCGATCAGAAAAGGTTGATCATCTAGCATATAAGGATTGGTGTGTATTGCAAGGTTCTGGAATCATCAAAATGATAAGAAATTTGGCCCAGTCTTGGTAAAGTTACAAGCACTGTACAAAGAAAGATGTGTATGGGACTTCACGAACAAGTGGCAGAAAAATCCGTCCCAATGTTTATGATGTTACATGCCATATTTAGAATATCAAGGCATTTTAATAGCCATGCTTTTCAGGGACAACAAATTCTCTGATATTCTTCCACAAACGCATAATACAATGATAACGCTCACACATTATTTTTCACCTCTTCCCAGAACTCATCCTTCTCTTTAACGTCCTAAAAGGAGCCGCTGGTATGAATTTTGTGGATATTGTTCTCAATATGACACACATTTAAGAAACGCTGTTTTAAAGAGAAATACACCATTTTATTTGAGATTATATCCTACGTCACAAGAATACTGCAACACGATTGGTCTAAATGATGTCACATAACAAATGACGAATGAAATGGTAAAGAAAAAGGAAAACAATAAGTGTCACTTTGAACTGAATTGATTCCTTATCTTGGTGGCTAGGGAGCAAAATTGCACCATGGTTTTTCAAAATACGCGTAGACTATTTTTGACGTCGGTCGACGCGAGTCGCGTATGTGCGACAACTCGCAAGCAGAAGCAGCTTGCTACTTTACAGTTTAAAGGGATAGTTGAGTTTTGGAATAGAGAGTACAGTTTTGGTCAAAATTAATTTTAGTAACCAAAACCTGCACCATTACATTACAAACTAATAGTTATAATTGCACCATGCTCGAAAGGTATACAAAAATTACAAACGACTTAGTAATAAGACTGTTAACAATGGACCACATGATGGCATTCTCTAAAAAGTAATTGGTTTCAACCATTTTTAATAATAACATAGAGAGATCATCAACAACTATTTAAAAACAGCTGTTTGTAAAGTGTAAGCATTTGGTTGTCTTTCAACGGCTGGTTCAAAATTATCGAATATTTGTGGGGCCCCACAAATATTAGAAATTGTTATTTTTGTGGATATTTCAGCTGTCTCTGAACCGATTTTGATCAAACAAAGATGGTTTTGTCATTAAAATTGTATACTCTCTCAAATTTGACACTCAGTTTTTCATTATTTAACAAAAAAATATTTTGTGTAGCGCCCTCTATACCAAAACTCAACTATCCCTTTAACTATGTTTAGTGTCGATTATTGTGTTCAAGATTCAAGATTCAAGATTCAAGATAATTTATTGTCTGATTTAAAAAAATACAGAAATTTGTCCTCCACTAGCGAGTGACATACATAAACAGCAACATAGACGATATATAAATACATTTAAGGATACAAAGAAAATACAACAATAATAATAACAGCAATAATATAAATATATGTAACAGAACCGACATGTAGACTTGTCATTCCTCTTCTCGTTGTTATTATCGATACGGGATATTAAGCGAATGATCACCTCTTCAACTCTGGCGGATGGACAAACTATCATGGCCTTGGTAATCTCAGGGGCTACACTAACATCCGTCGCCTTTAACTCGGCAAAATAAAAGTTCCGTGTTTGTCCCATCTCTAGAGTAGTTGGGTTTTTGGGGCTTATTATTTTACTTTGATTGTATTATTGTTATCTTTTACTTATCATTATTATTTTTTGAATATGAACAATTGAGGTAAAGCTGACAAAACCAATAAACTAAGAACTTCTCATAAACTCGTTAAGGCTCAGTTCTGGCTCAAGACCTCTGAACCATCGGAATATAGGAGCTGTTATAGTCTTCAAATGGAAGCCGAAACGCCGACTCACGAGCGGTGTTTCACCGTTTTGATTATGCCCCGTTCCGACCTTTTGCTCCTATCAAGTTTTAATATTCTGTCTTCCTAGACACCGATAAGGCCTGATTCGTAAGAAAGATAGTCAGTGTCTGGTTAATTTAACTATTTGAAATGTAGAAGAACATGGACAACAGGAGAACTTAGAGACAAGACATTAACGAGAAGAACATATAAGAACGAGAGAGAGAGAGAGAGAGAGACCCAATAAACAAGACAAGATATTAAAGAGGAAAACAGATAAGAACAAGAGAGAGAGAGAGGGAGAGACCCGTTCCCCCAACCAAAAATCGAGCACATACGCGCATATAGAAAATAAAGACCTGGTAAGACATTTAGAAAGAGAGAAAATGGGGGATGAGATGAGATTGGGTAAGGGAATCAATTTTAAAGAAAAAAAAACTGAAAATGAGATAGAATGTATGTGTGTGTTTGTGTGAGTCATATACAAGACAAACATAAGATGGAGCTATATAGAGAGAGAAAGAGAGAGAGAGAGAGGGGATAAAGGGAGAGAGGGGAATCAAAGATGAGTGAGAAGATGACGCGTTGATAGAAAGAGAAAGAGAGAGAGAAAGAGAGGGATAAGATACGAAAAAAGCATGCAGCTAAAATAAAAAAGTGGGATACATGAAATACAGTTCATATCAGTAACACCGGCCTCAAAACTAAAAATTACTTGTCATTAACATAGATGACAAGGCCGTCCATAGAGTCTAATGCATATTAACACATGTCATGGTCATTTTTTCTGGAATAGTTGATTAATTCCTATATCACCATTCATTTACTACTTCTTCGGCTCATTTGCTATGAAGACCCTTTTCCTAGATTCCATTTTTCATCGTCTGTGAAATGGTTTTTAGACTGTTTCTTTATATATTTCTTTAAAACCATTGTTGCACATGTCACTTGGGTGAACTATATTAAGCTATAGAGTTCTCCCTGTCCCTGTAGTGCTATATTAATCTTCATCTTCAATACACGTATCGTCGTTTTCCCCCTTTTCTGTCCCCCTCATTGACTTTTATATTTTCATCACTTGTTCTTAGCATCCAATTACATTTGCAAAATCGTACGCACGTAATGCCTACCCTTCATATTTCTTTCTGTCTGTCACCTCTCTCTATCTCTCTTTCTCTGTTTCTGTCTCCCCTTATTATCTCTCATAATCAGTTTGTTTATTTATTTTAAGATTAAAACAAAACAGATGTATATTATAGAAGATATTCAATAACATAAATATTTAAGAGACATTTTCATTTAACCAACCTAGAAAAAACATAGGAAGGAAGAAATACAAGTAAAATAGAGGCGACTTCGTTTAATTAAATTAGATCTCACAAAAGGAAAAGTGATCACTTTCTTGCCATTTTCTTGCGTGTCGTTTTCCTCAGACGAGAATGAGTAATTTTGCGACAGAGAGTCGCATCATCCCTTTCCTCTCTTCTGTACCAATTCAACTCCCAATGAGTAATTTGGGGGAATGTCATTACCATTCCCTACCCCGCTTTCCATAGTATATTACGAGGTATGCAAATGGGGCGTGACCCCCAATTGCAATTAGACGTTAAACATTTACAAATCGGCGCATTGTCGTTGTCTCCCCAAAGAGTCATCCTGTCTCTTTAAGTTCTTTTTTTCTCCTTTATAACATCATCGATTATTATTGGCTAATCGACGAAACCCTTTTGGAGAAAAAAATACCACGCGTGTTTACATGTATCAATTTAGTCAGCAAAACAAATTGTCAAAGCAATTCGCTTTGTTTAATTCAAAATCATCTTAGGTTCTATTTTTAAATTCATTTGAACAATACACTGTCAAAAACAAACGGACACGCGATTCCATATGGAATAAATACATTTTTGAGTGGTGACAAAAGTAAATTGGGTAGACAGCTGCCTTGTCAAAAAGAAACGAAAACAAAAATACAATGATATACAAAGAAGAAACAAATCTAAAACGAACAAAGAAAAAACGGGGGTGCTGTTTACACAACTCTCCCAATTTTGGTTCAATATCTTTGTACGGAAATAACGGGCGTATTTGTATTAGTATTTGGATTTCCCAGTATATTTTTTTAAAACTAGTGTTATTATTACTTTTGCAATTTATACAATGAGAACACAACTCGGAAAGCCCGAAAATACACGTAAATAAGAAGGAAGTATCCCTAATTGTGTTTTTCCTCCAATTCCTATGTTCTGTATTTCATAAAGGAGAATAATAAAAATTTTAACCGCGAGGTTGATTGTACAAATAAAAATACCACACAAATCGGCTGATTAATGATGATGTAATTGACTATATAATCACTGGATTTCATCAACATTTCGTAGGAAAGAAAGGCGCAACCACAATATGAGCAGTCAAGTGCAGCCGATTGTGGTTTGTTGAATATAATACATTGTGGTTTTTTAATATAATGCAATGCAGGTGGAGGGATATATAATTTTAAAAAATAATTAAAAGATGAATAAACCACCGACGGAGATAACAAGAGGAAATGGGTATAAGGATAATACATTTATACATATACAACACATGTGCGTGCGCGTGTGTGTGGGTGTGTATAGAAAGAGAGAGGGAGAGAGAAAGATGAATAGCAAGAGAGAAAAAATAGGAAAAGAGAGGGGAAGAGAGGGAGAGAGGGGAAGAGAGTGAGAGAGAGAGAGAGAGAGAGAGAGAGAGAGAGAGAGGGGTGGAAGAAAGATGAAGCGATGGAGGGAGCGGAAGATTCGGGAGGGTTTATAAATATGTAATCAATATAATATATTAAGGGAAATATGTTATCGATATTTATAACAAGAGGAGATATATATGGATAAAGATAAGTGGATTGGAAGTGGGTGGGGTCCATGTATAGATAAAGCGTGGGGTAATGATAGACTGAGGCCGCGGTTCACGACCTATATATACACGCGACGCGGAAACAAGGTGTCAAGATGCGACATGAGGCAATATGTAACAATAAGAATCCATCCGTGAATACTTCCAAGAATATTGCTATGAAAAGGGTTGAATTAAGAAGATACACCGCCGCCATCAGTCACTTAATTGGATCACTGTATAAAAGGAAACCCGATCTATCAGGTACAAGGAGCTAGGTTCGCTTAAAACTCTGAATTGAATTTTCTTGCAACTAAGGAAATGGTCCTTTCATCAAACCGAGTTGCTCCTTGATAGATGGCATGAGTTCTTTTCTTAATGTTGTGTGCATGTGGCTACTTATGCCATAAAAATGTTAAAATCAACCAAGTTGATTACAAACCTCACTTATATATGTCATTCACTGACAGCAGTCATCGATGTCTATGAGATAGATGCATAGTTGCATTTAATTGCTAGAATATTCCTTTGAAATGAGCTGTAAAGCCATCAGGATGCTGGGCATCACTTTGACTTCTATAAAGAAAAATATAGAGGAAACAAAATGATACCATCCTAAACACAGGTTTCATCTAGGAACTATGGTCAAGTGGATATGTGACTGGACTACGAATCAGAAGGTTCCGAGTTCGAATCTTCGCCACTGTGCTAGTTATGCCCCTTTAATACGCCAGTGCAAGTCAAAGGTAGCTGGCAATTTATGCCCCTTTCGTAATCAAGTATGACCCAGTTATGATAAGGCTATTGAATTTGATATAATCTTCAGAAGTAGTGATATATTTAATAAAGTCGGTTACGTATTGAACAAAATATATTGGCCTTGCATATCAATTTAATATGCTGATATTCAGCAATGAGTGATTGAGAAACAGCTAAATTAGTAGTTCTTTGCCTGCAATATTATTGACAATAATATGAATACAAACTAGGTAGTCTGTTTTGATGGGCATGGATTGAGAGAGTCAATTGCACAATAAATGTCTTACATTTCCTGGGCACTGGGCAAGAATTCGAACTCTCAAAGACTCTGAATCTGAAACCGCTTGACTGACTCTGACGAATTTGTGACACCACCATGACAACTTTACTTGCGAGATGCCCGAACTAATCTTATTATGACGAAAATGGAAACAATGCCCTATGCTTTTTTTCGATATCCTTTTATGATTGGGACAATGTCGGAATGGCTTTGAGGAAATAGAGCAAATTAAGATTCAAGGCCCTTGCTAGTACAGTAAAACACGATTTTTTCCAATGCCATTTGGTCCAATTTTTATATGGTCCTACATCGTTTGGTATAATATCATTTGGTCTAACATCATTTGGTCCCACATCATTTCGTCTATCAATACTTCATCTATCAATATTTTTTCCGATCGCCATTTTGACAAATTATCATCTTGTCCGATAATCACTTCGTCCAGTGACCACTTAGTCTATAACAATTTAGTCCGAGAACCAGCTGGTCTACTTTTTTTGGTCTTTACCCACTTTGCCCAATTACCATTTTGTCTAATATCCACTTTGTCCAATATCCAGTCGGTTAAATAGCTATTTCGTACCGATCAATATCACCACAGATGTGATCATGGAAGTCCATCTCGCGGAACCTTTGCAAAATGCATATGCTTGTTACGCAAATTGCATTGTTGGAAATGTTATTGAACTTCAATTGCAATGAATTGTATCTGAATGACAGTTTTTGGTGATATCCAGCGTTATATTTTAGCATAGATATTTACTGGCCTTTACTCCCAAATTGTTTTGTTATACCTTTATATACAATAACATCATTTCCAACAACTACGTATTTTGGTACATGCTCTACTAAGATGTGAACCTGATGCTGGGCATGGGCTATTATTCAAAATCGGGTTAAACAAAGGAAGTTAGTACGAGGTCTCCTGAGTTTCCTTTTGTCAAACAGGGTTTTAGAAGCAGGTTCAAGTCTAACTAAATTATGAGAATACGGACTACTGTCCGATCATGCCCTTAATCCTCGCCCTTAAACTTTTTCGGGTATTATCTTTTGTTTTTCCTAATCTCCATGCTTAACTGAGAACCTACAACAAAATATAAGGGGAAAAATAAAGTCCTTTATAATGATCATACCCTCTTCTTATTTGTCAGAAAAGGAAAAAAATCGTGTTCATGCGAACCGCCACAAAACGCCGCATCTTAAAACATGCCCAATGTTAATGAACTCTCACCTACGTGTCTTAAAACGCAATTAAAACAAAAAAACTGTGTCAGGATGCGGTACGCATGTTATCTCCTCTCACTAGTGTCGAGGGAGCGGGCGTGCCCTACATAAATATTATATCTAGGACAAAAACAACGAAGAGCAGGAATAAAAAGAGAGGACCCAGAGTTATCGGAAGCATAACGACATTTGGCGGCGAAGAAGTGATTGAGGAGTGCAGATACTTCTCCGACATTTCGTCCTTACTCACGATGCCCATTCATTTTCTCCCTTTCCTTCCGCCTGTTTTAAAGAATCGAAGTAACCATTTTTTCCCTCCCCTTTTCCCGTCCATGCGTTTCATCCAAAGTGGTGTTCAACGTTGCAATATTTACTTTGTGACTCCTACACTGTGTTTTTGTAACCTCTGAAATTAATTACACTAAAATTGAGCGGGGAAGCATTGCTGTGGATGGGCATAGGGAGGACTTCATCCCTTTCAACCCCACACACACACACAAGAAAACTGATTTTACGAAATATAGATATTTTAAGGTGGGCTAGGGGGTTATAGATTTGAAAGGAGAAACACTTTTCGAAATGTTCTCCTTCCGTAACCCTGCTTGATATGCTAATTCTTTCTGTTTTGTGTGTGTACCTGAATAAAAAATATATACTTTTCGAAATGTTCTACTTCCGTAACCCTGCTTGATATGCTAATTATTTCTGTTTTGTGTGTGTACCTGAATTAAAAATATATATATATATATTTATAATTGGGAACCATTCCACTTTTGTGACCCCTTCCCCACACCTTCCAAGACAATTCAGCCGTGTTCCGCCTCTCAACGTAAGAAAATAACATCCGTATCAAACCCTAAACAATTTATCCCATATCCGATTAAGGATTATTCTCTAACACTATTCATTATTCATAAGTCACACATTTTCGTTTGAAATGCACGCTTCTCTGAAACCTAGCTAGTGTCTAGTGGTTCAGGAAGGACAATTACTTTTCTTATATTTCCTTTCTTCTATATATACCGAAGTTATTCGTGTCGGAAAACTGCACTCACGCTTATTCCCATATAACGCATGCGTGATAAAAATAATGCAAACGTGTCAACTTGTTAAGCTAAAAGGCTCCAAAAATAATCATATATTCTTTTTTTTTTAATCAAATCTTCACGTCTGGGTTTCACCATCTCTACCAAAATGGAAATGAAGAAACAATTCCAAAGCATACACAAATACCCCGTTTCTTTATATACATTTTAACAATTCTTTTATTCTTTTCCAATTTATTAATGAACATGTTTTAAATTTGCATAATTATGCCGAGTCGTATTTCAGTACGCAAACTCTCGTTCGAGCTCTAAGCGATTCTAACGTGCTGAAGGTGGCGTCATTCAAAGGTAAAGTTGAATTCTAGTCTTGCGATTGCCTTGTAGAAGAAACTGACTGGAAGAGAAAAGAAAAGGTGGATTTTTTAGGACGCAATTATACTGTGAGGTTTTCTAGCCATCGGATAAGAAAGTAACTTGGTAATGAGGATACATGTCTTACCACATGTATCCTCACGATTCCGAGACCACTGCTCAACTACTGAGCCATCGGGTCTCCTACGTGATATTTCGAAGATGAAGGACTTGATATTTGTCCATCCATAAACGAACCCATGGCATACCATAGAGATAACGAAGCAGCTCACACTTCTCCCTTTCTCCCTGAACGCAAACTTCTCTGTAAACACGAGGGGGAAGGGAGGGGTGGTTGTGGGGATGAGCAGGGGTGTCAGTATTACCATGGACCCTTTGATCGGACGTGACAGGTCATTGCCCTATTACTCCATCCTCAAAGCGCAGTCCGTAAATGATGAAGACTGAAGACCGGAAAGGGAGAGTTCAGGTCTTGTCACCGGTGTGGGGGCAAAGTGCTGTAATAGAGTAAAGACGTAAGAGGCAGGAATGCCTTTCAACAGTTTCATTTCCGAAAAAAACTTTTAATTTGAAACGCTCGTCTTATGACATGGCACTTTCGTGCGTATTAAACATTATGCAATCTGAATTTCTGTTTTCAGACAACGATGAAAAAGCCTTCTATGGGCAAAAGCAGTGGCAATGTTAATAACGGTTTTACCTGTAAGTCATTAATACATTCATTCGGGGCCGCATGCGGTTTTGCATTTTAAGCTTGTCATTGTTAAACATTAAGCTTTGCAATAAATCAATTTCGTATATAAAATGACAATTGATGTAGCTCTATTCAATTCATTTTTCTTTATCTAAAATAAAGGGGAGCAGATGAGAGAGGGTCGGGACAATTACATGGACAGTAAATGGTGAAGCTTTGTTGCAACACGATCCCAAAGACTTTCCAAAAAATAACCCCGGAATATTTCAAAAGCTATCGCCTTCACCATGATCACCTATCGAAATATGCGAGTATTAAAGCCCCTCTGCACTAGTTTGGCCAGGAGGGATTAGAGGAATTAGCGTGGTCACTGACGGGTGGTTATCTCATCAACTCAGCTCTCAATTAACATAAGATAAAGATGATCATATGGGACCAACAGTCACCGCTTATAGGCAGGTGGTCATTGAGTATACCATTTCCGGAAAGCCATTGCGATCGTGTTTTGTGATCGCGGTGAAGTACATATGCCCCTATACCTGTGACTAACCCCATCCCACCCCTAGATTAATTCCCTATTCATGATGAAGATAACAAGTTGAGAGGGGTGAAATCGAGATTGATTACCTTACCCTATGATCTATTCGATTGAATATCTGAAATGGCCGTACATGACCCGAAAGTGCTGATCCGCTTGATAGGCACATCGGCAGGCCGGATAGAGAAAGATTAAAAAAAGGAAGGGAAAAGGACAGATGAATAAAGATGAATGAAAGAGGGATAGGCTGTAGTTCATCCAAGAGGGAAGGAAGAGACAACGAAGTCGCGAGAAAAGGAAGAAAAAAAAACGAACATGTAGTTTGAAATAATGCTGATAGAACGAATTGGGAAATAATCCATAAGGGGGGGGGGGAAACGATTAGCTTAACTATGGATAAAGGTACAGATTAGGGGTGGGGTGAAATGATGGGCTTCTAGAAAAATTAGAAGAAAAAAAGCACAGTACCGTAATGTGGAAGTTGTAATACGGGGTTCCTTTTGAAGTCAGTATTTTATTCTCTCTATCTCGCTCCCTTCTTTCGCCCTCTTTCTATCTCACTTTATGTGGATTACATAAATGGCATATCAAATATAAATGCAATGGGAGAAGAAGAAATACATCAAAAATGAAAATATACGAAAGATAATATTTTAGCATAGATCTTGAAGATTGAAGAAAAATCTACTTTAAAAAGAGGTGGAAATGAGGTAACTAGTTTATCAAAATGATATGATACTAATTGAGACATGTCTGAAGGGGGATGGAGAGAGAGATAGAGTGAGAGAGATAGAGAGAGAGAGAGAGAGAGCCTCAGGAGACAAAGGTGAGATGGACAGAGAGAAACAACATATATATATATATCTTTAGAGAGAGAAAGAGAAGGAAGGTAGGAGAGGAATAAGGAGATAGAGAGTGAGAGTAAGAAAGAGAGAAAGAGGGAGAGAGATAGAGATAGAGAGAGAAAATAGATGGAGAGATGGACGACTAGGAGAGGAAAATAAGCCCGTACACATGGTCGCAGAGGGTGATGAAGAAAAATACAATCAATATTGGAAACTCCAAGTTCAACCCAAAGTATGTAATGTGCGTATGTTCAATTATGTAAAAGAGGAAAACGTCAACCAGTGTAATCTTTTTTCTTCAATAGAATCACATTTCCCTTATCTCCCTTAAGCTCAAATGACAACAGCTGCAATGTTTTCGTACATACTGGCAAGGATAACATGTAGGTGGGTAACTGATAATGGTCTTATTTATAATTTCAAATTAAAAGACTGACACGCTTTTATTTTCAGGGAAAATCGATTTATTGCATGCATTCTATGCTTTTAATACATATTTTGTCTGGTTCCTGTAAATATATACATTTATTTTCAGATGTTTATGCCATCTTTGACGAATATGGTATCGAATCAATATTGCTCAAATAATCGTGCGTTAGCCCCGAAGGCGTTTAGTTTATAATGAAATGTGAAACATGAAATGATATACGTAAACAACAAAACAAACGATAACCAACCATTTTTATTTCTTAATAAGTGAAGGTTACCAAAAGCTTCAACAACAATAACAACAGCAATGAATACATACCGGACATGATTGGGCTCAGATTTTTATTTTTATTTTAAAATTGGAAAATTTGTAGTTGAGCTATTGTGAAGAGCTAATAGGAAATTCAGGGCAATGCGACGTACTCTCTTATACTGTATTCCACATGAAACATTGCAGAATGTAATTTTATCTGAAATATCCAATAAGTAAACATTCTTTTAAAAAGGGGATTCATGAAAATGCTCCAAATTTAATCCTCGAGAAATTAAAACTGAAGAAACGGATTTCCTGTGGGTACTTGATAGTTGACATGGCTGTAAGGGTTATGAATAATAAATACCAATGCATTCGGTAACATTTTATAATATCTTCCCTCGGATGCGTTAACTTTGAAGTGATGGAGATTGATTTACGAATACCTCAAAGCAACGTCAGATAACGGAAGAAGGGGACAAGTATGCACACCATGCAATGAATCAAATTACTTTCGATTTTCTCTTCACCAATTCGATCGCTGTTTCATCTCCACTTACCTCCGTCTAAACTCTCCTCCTTGCAAAGGGGTCATCACGCGATCATTTTCCGCCCAAATTGGCTTGAATATCGCCGCCTTAATTACCCGAAATCACCATTCCGACATTTCTCAATGGGGCTGTCAATTAGTCCAACGATCGGGCAAGGGGAAAACGGCAATCGAGATGCCAGTTAAAATAAATGGCTGGCGGAAACGTTTGGAACCTTAGACGATTTCTTTGTTTTTCCAAGCGATTGATTGTTAAATCGAGCATTCTGAATTTTGCTAGTTATTTATTTGATAGGTGGGCGGGTAAAACATGTCAACTGATTCATGTACATGATGTTACTATTGATATGGTACTTGTTAATTGGGTGAGGTGGGCGACGGGTGGGGGCGGGGTGCCTCTTAGTGCATATCAAATGTAAGCAAACGTGTTATAATGGATTTAGAAATCAGGGAACAGTTAGGCCTGCATGGCTTCAGAAATAAAATACCACAAACTATTTCAATATAATAAAGAAGATGACAAATAAAATATGCCAGATTATCTAGATTTGTAGATAAACGAGTCCGTGAAGCAATTGTCTTGGGTTCTTAATGGTTATTGACACTCGGTGATTCAATACTCCTCTCACAGTTTTCACAGGTAAAGTTTCATCTTTGAAACTAACATTACCAAAAAAAAAATCTTCACAACTTATTCTCCTCTGTTAAAGGTGTCATAGAGGTTCCGTAGTCGAGTGTTCTTATCACTCCATGGACATGCTAAGGTCGCAGGTTCAATCCCCGGCACGACTGTTATGTCCTTGAGCAATGCATTTATGTACATTGCTTCTCTCCACCCAGGTGTTAAATGGTTACCGATATGATGAGAATGTCAACGTGATTGGATTAGCATGCGCGCACCGCCCGTTTAAAGGGCGACTGGCTAGCATGCTCCCAGGGGAGTGGAGAATGTGCACTATAGAGTGCAGAATCGTAGAATCGTAATATAATCCAGTGACCGGGATAGTAATATTGTACAAGCGCTTTTGTCGGTTACGCTCTAACTGGTACCGCGCTTTATAAGAAACAATTTTTATCATTATTCATTATTATTTTCTTGAGTATTTGACGTTTATGTAGGTGTCGTGATATATTTTGTGTTATTCACTTGACTCTCAATCTCAAGGGTTGACGGTTCGAATCCTCGCCCGGCACTAACGTCTTTTGGCATGGCATTAATCCATATTTTGCCATCCTCCACCCAGGTGTAAATAGGTACCTGACACTTGCTGGGATGAAAATAATTGCAGGGCCCTTAATAAGAACAGCAATGATGCTAATGATGCTCTCCTGTCTAAAAAATAATTATTATTATAATTATTATTATCATTATTATCAGTAGCAGTAGTAGTAGTAGTAGTAGTAGTATTGTAATAATTATTATGATTACTAATATTATTATTGAACAAGTTCCCTATGGGTGTACCTTTAACTGATTTCCTCCAAATATGATCCTGTAATCAATGGAAAATGTTGAACCTTGTAAACCCCACTTGTTTCAATCTTTTGTCACGTTGCATCCCTTTTTATCTTCTGCTAGACAAAAGGTATCCACTCAACATGATTACATTCTCTCCTGCAAAAAGGTAACAGAAGGGAACCATAGCTACCACAAGCAATCAAACAAAAAGCCACTTCCTCTAGCTGTTAATCGGCAAGCAATATAATTATCTTCTTCTTTTTTTAGCTGAATCGCTGTAATTAAAAATCCAAAGAGCTTAATTAAAATCATGCATCAACTAAGTCTTTGTTTTTGTTGCTAAAGCTACCGGAATGATGCTCGTCCTTATAAACTGAAAAAAGGCACGATTTCACGTGACATGCATAACGTGTGTAATCTACCGACGGATTTCATAAGTTGCTGATATGGTTGTGGTTGATATTAAAGCCTGTCTGCACTACTTGTAGCTGCTTGCGCTCTCTACAGTGTATATAGCAAACAATGCCTAAGCGGTACCCGTTGGTCCCCCATGATACACTTTTTCTGACGTTAATTTAGAGCTGATTTGATGAGATAACCACATATCAGTGACCATGCAGGGAGGTCTAATTCTCCTGGCCAAACTAGCGCAGACAGGCTTTAATAAAACTAATATAATCCTCAGTCCATGAGCTTGAATAGTAAACATATTTTCTTGAAACATAATCGAGGACTTCCTGGTAAATAAAGGCTTTGTTAATCGTCTTTTTAGTAGTTTAAAGACATATCAAAATACATATTTAAGCTGCTTATATCGTCCACAATAAAGCAATGAGAAAATGATAATATTAAAAGATATTGAATAGGTAATGAATTGATCTCAAATTGAGAGTCCCTCGGATAGTACCTTCACTGTATTAGGTTATCTTGTTGGCATTGTCCATCAGTAAAAATATATTCGGCTTTATATCCAAAGATGCAACTAGGAATTGTAATGGAAATATATGTGATTATTACTATAAAACTCACACAAGAACATAAACATTTGGTGCTAATTAGTACCATTCTACTTCTCATTAACAACCAGCGGCATTGTTTTACCCCTTTAAAGCATTTGCCGTTGTTTTATGTAGATGTAAACATCGCCATTTTACAAAAAAATATTTTATCCTGTTTAATACACATTTCAACTACCTTTACTACCCTCTCAAAAATGTTAAATCGTTCCTTTAAGGGTGCGTTCGTTGTCAGTAAATATGAAACTGTCTTTTTGGAGTGGCGCTTCTGGAGTGTTGTCTGAGGCCCTTGTCCCGCCGGAGTACCGGGTACTTCACCGACCACTTACCTCCGTAAATACCGGCTCTTCCACCAAAAGGTGTCATACAGTGCACCTCTGCTAACCCCGTTGAGTGTTGAGACCATGTAAACAGGATTGGTGGTATGACAGGGGGATATGACGACATTTCTCGCTTCGCCTCTTCATCTTCAGTTGATATGAAGATGCTAACATATTTTGAGAGCACCTCCCAGGTTTGAGAGTTTGCAAATACCTCTTAAGAATGTTTCAATATGATGTGATGAAATTGAAATGATTTGAAGAAGAAGAGGCAGCTGAAATGTATTATAGGAACCTAGCCATGGAAACCGTTTGAGTCCGCCACTCAAGGTCCATGGTCTTACGAACGTGATTTTCCTGTTTTCCTATTGCGTAAAGGATTTTTTTCTGCGAATACAACTGTTTGCATGAATGGATCACGGTGTAACTAGTCTGGGACGGTTCATTCACATATTTCCACCCCGTGTGTCCCACCGGATCACCCCACGCACGGGATCGATAAAGCACAGATAAACATAACACAAAACAGAAAGTTAGAAAGTTCCTAAATGTCCACGGTCCGACCACCCACGACATTAGCAGTCAACGAGACTGAAAAGAAAGAATATATATATATATATATATATATATGCAATATGAGGTAGACAGTTCCAAAAGATCAACGAGAACAACAGCCCATGATATCGACAATATATATATATATATATGCATTTGAATGAAGCCTTCTATCCTCCTCCCCCAGCCACAGCTAGGTCATGACACCGGCTGTGTCATAGATTAGTAACATCCGTGTCACAGGTCAGTAATCCACACTTGACCGCACTTCCCTTATTACACGCACACATATGTCACAGCAACTGAATAAATACACACGACAGCCCAACACACAAGCAAGGTAAAACACTTTGAAATTGCATAATCATTTTTAAGTTTATTCCGAAGTATTTCTCGTACTAATTTTTGCTATGTTCATGATGCTTGACTATATGATTGAGTGATATTAAGTTTTTATGCCATGTATATCTCTTCATACAATGTATTTGTTTCTGTATGTGTTTGAACTTCAGAACCTGAAGAAGGCCTCACAAGCCGAAAGCTCGTAATAAAATTGTTGTTTAAAAAAGTACAGCTACGTCTCACGTTCCTAGACCATTTTCTTCACGTCTACATATTCTGGAACACCCGTTGTCATGTCAGAGTTGAGAATTCTCGCACTCATATATATATATATATATATATGCAGTATGAGATAGACAGTTCCAAAAGATCAACGAGAACAACAGCCCATGATATCGACAATATATATATATATATATATATATATATATATCCAGTTAGTAACTAAATTATATGCTTACGACAATGGTAGATAGGTGGAAAGTTTCCCAATGAACACGAGACCGTCAATTTCGCGAGAAAGACGAAACGAAGATAGACATGGGAAAATATAGAAAGGAAAGAGTATATTTCTTATCGTTATCTCATAAATACATACCACTTAGCATACAAAGATATCACCACGATGTGATATGATATAATCATGTAAATTGTAAACGTAATGGGGGGTATAATGCCTGAGCTTTGAAGGGTTGAATAGTCTTTCGATTTATATTTCACAATCGTCATGGACATACGACTCAATAAGAACCCATTCCGTCAGTAATAGATACCATACGATGGGAGTTTGATAAGCGGCATATCGATTAATCATAGAAAAGATCCTTTCACCTCTACCGTGAAATGAAAATGAAACTAACGGACAACTTTCCGGCTATATGATAAATGCCACAAAGGAATTTGCGACGCCAGATATGTGTGAATATGTGTGTATTCAACTGCAGGCGTGCTAAAAGCATGCAAGTGGAAAATCACTGTTTAAAGGTCGTAGCGGCCACAATTACAAATTTGGGGGTAATGGTAGCGAAATCCTGAAACCTTTTTGTAAGAAAGTCCATGAAGAACAAGCATTTCCATTATAAGAATATTTTAATTCTGCAATATGAAGCATGGAAATAAAGTGTTTGTATGAAGCATGTTTCGATTGCAATAATAAACCATTTTATCGAATTGAATTGTGTTTTAATTGAATCAAAATTTGAAGACTGCAAACGGATAAATGACATTATATCGCAAATCTTCTTTTCAACGTGTTAACGTATGTTGAGACTTTGACTTAACAATAATTAAACAAATAGGTGTATTGGAATTATTAACGTAATGACTAGATTTGGGGAGACTGGCGTCACGAAATTTAGTAGTGGCATTTTATGATCCCTCGCTTCTGTTTTGAATTAAAGAATTACGATAAATTTTCGGGCGTGCAAAGATTATGATTACGAGGGGAGATCAAAAGTACCAAGTGTGACTTTCATGTCAATTTTTGTTAGATGTGATCTCACTGACAAACAAAAACATAATGCCAACGTATTTTTGTTTAACGTAAGAGTATATTATAGGTCAGGGTTAAATTTAAATTCCTATTTATATGCAGATAGGATTATCCCTTTTATGTGATGGGAATGAAATCCTGATTTCATGGATTGATTAATGAATCCGGATATTACTTCATTATTAGTGTCCGTATTAAACTATGTTGAAAAAGTAAATAAGGGATCTGCCAAAGTAGGCAGGAGAAGTCAGATAAACCCCTTACAAAGTTATTGCAAGAACAGAGGGCTTCGTTCATATTTTTGGTGATGATGAAGAATATTTTTTCCGCATATATACATGTAGTAATTTGGAGGTGACGTTAGAATACTAAGAATAAAAAGTGAATAGCCTCTCTATTTGTCTGTTAACTATTGACGAAGTATCAACCAAGTTCACCATAAATCCCCCTTTGTGTATTCTCTCCTTTTTTTCTAGTGTATTTGATGTTATGTGGAGGTGACGTGGTATAGTGGTTTATTCAGTTGACTCTCAATCTTAGGGTTAAAGGTTCAAACCCTCGCCCGGTACTAACGTCTTTTGGCAAGGAATTTAACCCACATTTGCCACCCCACCAAGGTGTACATGGGTACCTGGCAGTTGCATGGGTGATAATAACTGTAGGGCCCTGAGGAAGAACGGCAGTGATGTTAAAGAGGTTTTCCTGTGAAATCTAATTATTACCTTTTTAAATATTGTTATCATATTTGTTAATTATTATTATTTGTGATTTGTATGCTTATTTGTTTGTTCGTTTAACGGAATACGTGGGTAACATTCAACTGTTATTGTCAAATGTGATAACGTGGAAGACTAAATCTTCAACTTCTGTATTGCTTCTCGAAACGAAGCTTGTACCCTTATTGCTATTTGAGAATTACCATTAAAGAGTATAGATTACTTTACAGTCATAATTATACCACATACCTAAATACATTCACATTTTCATATATATACCCAAACAGGTGTGCGTTTACCTTTAAATATCAAATTGCCTGGCGTTGATCGCGGCAGTTCGGATATAGCAATGTGAATTAGCCAATGCTTATTCATTTGTGGGGTGATGCGGCGAATCTTGCTGACAGGCTTTTTGGTATCATGTGATCAGCGTTGCACTTGGTCGCTATTTGAATTAGATGATACTAATTGATCGAACGCTCATTATTACATTGTTGTCTAAGGTTACTAAAGGCCGTTCATTCATTATTAAGCCACTGGGCATACTACCGCAAGTGAACAGCATTTCCCAATCTTAACGGACCTACATTCAACATTACAAAAGAGAGGTGATTTTGCAAGTTGAGTGTGTTTTTTATTATTCAATTGCCGGAGAGTATTGTGACACTTTCATTCAGCCTTTATTACGCGATCTGTTTCCGCATGTGACTTTCTTCGAGGGAATGACGACTGCATTAGGAATTCCCAAATAAGGACTACCGCCCGTTTATCAGTATAGGACCCTTTATTGGTAAATTTGAATTAGAGAACGGATTACACAGTTCGTCACATAAAGGTAATACATTTATTTTGTATTAACGGAATTAAATTATATTCGATATATAAAATAATAGTACTGTTACTGCTATCAATATAATAGCCTTGTTTGTATAGTTACATTATTTTACCGAAACTAATTCTTCGATAATGCTAAATATATTAGCGCCGCTGCAACACTTCGTCAGGTGACGAAGTGTTGCAGCGGCGCACGAAACGTCGAGATCTTTTAGATTCCTTTTTGACCACATTGCGAGACAAACGAATATCACTAGCGATATTATTTTCGATAATTCTTCGATATTAACAGAAAATGACAAACAGGGAAAAGGCGCATCACATAGCATCGAGAAAAAAAGGAAGAGAAAAGGAGAAAAAGAATGCAAATGAAAAGAAGGGGGAGGAGTAGAAGAAGAAGAAGAAGAAGACGAAGAAGAATAATATATAGGAGGAGTAGAAGAAGAAGGAGAAGAAGAAGCAGAAGAAGAAGAAGAAGAAGAAGAAGAAGAAGAAGAAACGGTGCCAGGTAGAAATGTCAGAGGTAAAAATGTCAGAGGTAAAAATGCCAGAGGCAAAAATGCCAGAGGTAATAATGTCAGAGGTAATAATGTAAGAGGTAAAACAAAACATTATTATGGTAGTATTTGGTTAAAAAAATAGGGCAAAATGGAGCAACAGAAGTGAAGATTTTATTTGTAATTTGAGGCTTAAAAGATGTCCTCTGTGATTCATGGCCTTAGCGTACAAGCCGGGGGAGGGTGTAGCCCCCCGCCTCCCCTCGGCAATAATCTGGCAAAAAGACACAATTTGGGGGCAAAAGGTAAATACAAGTTAAAGAAAGAAGAACATAAAGCAGCTCTGAAATAATGACTGCAGAGAATACTTCGTTATTCTTTTTCGATAAGCCTAATATATACAACCGTTACCATTAATCAACCTGTGTAACATGCTTTTGTTGTGATATTTTTACCTCTCACGTTTTTTCCTCTCACATTTTTTACCTCTCACATTTTTACACCGAGCCGGACAAACGGAGTACCTAACGCTAAACCTAACTCTAAACCTAACCCTAAACCTAACCTAAAATCCAAATGCAACCCTAACCCAGCTCTATATCTTTACCGGAATAAAGCCAAGAACACTTGTCACATGGCCAAACGTAAGGTGACCATTGGTATTCCTCCTGATCGGGTGGCATAATGAATGAGTTACAGAGATCTGCATCGTAGTCATATGAAATTATGTACAATGGTTAACGAGTTGAACTCGCTGCAGGGTAAAGTACAGTATGTATGTAGTAGAAATGTATCGATCGGTCCTGCTGGGATTCGAACATTAATTCATGGTCACATTCTTTTCGCATTCACTTTTAGAACATGTCTCCGTTTCCTTATATATGCTCTTTGGTTATAAAGATAAAAGTGACTTCTGGGGGTGTTTCACAAAGACTAAGATCGACTTTAAGTTGGACTTAAGTATGGCGGGCAATTCATGCCATTGGTTGCTATCACCATTGGTCTCTAAATTATAATCTTTAGATAATATTTTTTCCTGTAATAATAAACTATTAAAAAGTGTAAACTCTGTAGATTTGAGACCACGATTTGTACGTCCCTTGAAGACAAATGCCAGTAAATGGTAAGAGCAAACAGTGGCATGAACGGCCTGTCATACTTAAGTCCAACTTAAAGTCGATCTTAGTCTTTGTGAAACACCCCTCTGGTTATGCGAAGACATTGTGGACGAAGCATTCTGGGAAGGTTGATTGTGCAGAACATAAGTCTTGGTGTATCCTAAAAATCAAACTCACTTCACAAAATAATCTGTTTATGGGAATACAGTCACAAAGAGCATGACTGTTTGTTCCAAACATTTTTAGCCATTTATCTTCAATTCGAGATCATTTTGGGGAACATCTCTTCCATCATAATTCTTCCAAACTGACAGATAAAAAATGTGAAAGCTCATACATTATTTTTTTCTCCATTTTCCATTCCTTTTTATCTTAATGTCTCGTTTTATGTTTTCTCATTTTCAGCTATTTGTCGTCATATTTTGAATATGAGGGCATTCAATAGGCAATCAGTTTATTCTGTGTCATCCCTCAAAACTGACAAAAAACGATTGACAAAGCGAGATCATTTTTGGGAACATCTCTTCTATCATATTCTTCCAAACTGACAGATAAATAATGTGAAAGCTCATAAATTATTTCTAATTCCTATTTATCGTTATGCCTCGTTTTATGTTTTCTCATTTTCAGCTATTTGTCGTCATATTTAGAATATTGGGGTATTCAATAGGCAATCAGTTTATTCTGTGTCATCCCTCAATGCTGACATAAAATGATTGACAAAGCTCATAAATCATATGTCACATTTTTAGAAGTCAAGCTTCTTTTCATGGTTATGCCCCGTTTTCTTTCTAATTGACGGTAACCATGCCCTCATGCTAACTAGTCATGCAGATACATGTGGGCGTCCCGTCAATAAACACTTACAAAGATGTGTTTTAAATTTATGCTTGTTTTACCCGGATGAAGATTCACTCTCAACAAAACATGTAGGAAATGATTATTATCTAGTATTGACAAACTAACAGACAGTGCGTGCGGTCTGCATTTGTCTTCCAACCTCGAATTGCAATGCGTCATTGAGTATGAATGATCACACCTGCACTTCTTGAAGAAGTATCAATGTTTTGAATGTCTGCGGTCTCACATATCAGCCTTCCGGTAAAGGTGTTTTTAGAGGCAAGTCCAGGTTATTTGCTGACATATGTTGTAACATAGGCTTCATGCCATGAATGAGGAAAACTGGACAACAATGGACATTCCATTGTCCATATTATTCATTTTGACTGAAAAAAAGTTATCGTAGAGCAATCAACTTGGTGTCCTTGTTGGGATTTCTAGAATCATACATGCAGTCGGTAATCCGGTTATGTATGGATCATACTAGCTTGGGCTTGCCATGGTGTGGTTGTAAGTTAGGTTCCTGCATTTTGATGTAGCTGATAGTTAAAATGCTTTTGTTGCATGGAGAAATGTCATCACGTCAATCGTCGGTGTTAGTAGTAGTCATCAAGATTGACTAGTCCTGATTTGTAGACACAGACTCTAGTTCAACACTGAAACGCAGTTCCATGAAGTGTTGGGCCGAGCCTGGATCTCCCAGTATCTGACTGTAGTAGCTACAGTACAGTGCCCATGGACTGCGGTCTCTGTCTAGTCTTCCAGTCCAGACCTTCTGTTATCCATTACGACTGACAAGGGTGTGTTCCTGCAAACTAGACCAGTCAGACAGTTCCCTATGTGCATGCGTGTATACATTAAACACGCTAAAGGTCAAATTATGTCGTCAGATAAAACAGATCGAAACATTAGCGCTGCTACGTAATTACAAAATCGTTTATCACAACTATTGACATACTCAGACCGTTTTGACATAATATCTGTTGCAAAGTCGATTAATATGTCTTCCATACATATCTACTTATTCCAATTTGCAGGTGGTTAGCAATTCAAACGCCGGAATCTATTGGCCTACCTACAAACCACTAGCAAAGAAAACAGAAGATTTGAGCATCGTAGCAAAAGCTGTGCATGAGGTCTCCAACATCGTACAGAAAGGTAGGTGTTATTTGTTGTCAATCAAAATTATGACTTAATATCTTTGAAAGCAAATGTCATCGGAAACCTTTGATTAAGCCACGGGGTTTCTGACTTCATTTGCTAATGAAAGTGTTCGGCTATTGAGAGGTTGTCGTAAAAAAAACAACCGATAGAGCAAATGTATATTGATAAATAGTCAGTGGCCTTTCTGCGTGATATAGATTGATGGTTTATTTCCATGGTCAAAATACAACAAACCAGGTTCCTCCAAAAGCCAAGGGCATCGGCATCAAGATAGTATGCATTAACTTATTTCTTTGATGTCGTTTGTATTTATATGAAATCCACGTTTCAATTTTCGTTGTGTTTATTGCTGATTCGGCAATAACAAACATGACAACTATTAAACCACAGTGGCTAATCTGCAATAATAGGGCCACGTTACTATATTAGCAATAAGACAATAACTCCCTGTATAAACTATTGTTTTTAATCAATAAACAAATATGTGAAAAAATCTGTATTCGAATAAATCTAGAAAAACACCTGCACGTGACCTGTGAACAATAGCCATCATTAAAAAAAACCTTTGATGGATTCTTCAAACGCATGTGACTCTACTTTGGATGTAAGGAACTTACGGGCATTGTGTCCTACGGGCAGATGTTCAAGTTCATCCGCACATCATGGTCATGCCAGTCTGGAGGCTTGGTGTTCTGTTGAATAGCTGATATTGTTTTGTCATAGCAATTACTAATGAACACTATGACTTCTCTTTTCAAATTTATATTGTTGACACGACCTTATATAGTTGTACAGTTCATCCTCCTTCAATCACCATCTGTATAGAACGATGACCTGTCTATAAAAACCGCATTTTTTTCGTTGAAACCATGTGTCTCATTGAAACATGTATTGACGGAAACTTTTGTAGAGACCAACTACCTATAAAAAGGCGACAGGTTTATCTCCCTCGGGCGGTTCTAAATATAACATATTTAAATCCCTTCGAGAATAATCTATTTCTTTCATGACCTTAATTTTATCAAAATCAATGTCAAGTTTTTGTGTATAACAGGTCTAGTTTGAAAGTTTTTGTTGTTCCACTCACTTAACAATTTGTTCTGTGTGATCATTAATGGCTTGTGACTACGTTTTTAAGTTGTAGTGAACATTATGACATGACATATACAAATCTTGTTTTAAGCACTTTATTTCCAAGCAAGGGTCGTGGATTCAATCCCCGACACGGCACTAATGTCCTTTGACAAGGCATTGATCTAACTCCATATCCATGAGATAAATGGGGACCTGGTAGGATGACGAAAGCCCTTGTGTTAGTAATTGCCATATGCCCTCACGGTGACCACATGGTAGGAATACTCCCCAAGGAGTGGATGTGGTGCACACCATGCGTGAATGAATCCGATTATTGGGTAATACTATCTGTAAAGCGCTTGGAGACAGTACGTCGTATTAAGCGCTATAAATCAAGGATTATCATTACTATTATTATTTTTTTATTATTATTATTATTATTATTATTATTTTACTTTCATCTTGACCGTTATTTAATTGGAATAATTGGCAGGCTGTGTAACGGTTTTATTAAAAAAAAAACTTCGTTTGACTAATCATCTCACATGTGTTTGCGATGGCTTGACACGATGTTAGTATGTCATATACTGGACATTATGCAAAAGCATATATTTAGATCCAATCGATTTGTATCATGACCATGTTCGCCAAATCAATGGGCAAAGTTTGTTGGGGGGTAACGAGTCTAATCTGAAAGATCTTCGTTGTACGACTCACCTCATATTTGTTTCTGATGATCATCAAAAGCTTGTAACGATGATATCATGTCGTAGTTGGTATTATGCAATAACATGTTTTCAAATATAAACTATAGTTATTGTGACCTTTATTTCCACCGAATCGATTGACAGGCTCCGTAACGGTTCTGTTTTGACACGACTTCGTTGTACTTCTCGCTTTATATTTGCTTTTGATGATCATTACCGGCTCGTGACGATGTTATCACGAGACAGCGGACAGGCATCATGGTGAATCAATAAGATATAACCTTATTAATCTGCATGACGTGATGGGACAGTCACTCTTTGTACACCGTGCCATCACAATAAATAATAAGCTTTATCGACTGCCTAATCCCTACTGCAATTTCGGATCGATCAAGAGCGAAACCTATACCGGGGCCAGAAATCTGGGCAAGGCATTACGTCGGGGCATCCCACAGAGGTGACGTGATTGGAGTCCGGGGCTAAGGATAAAAACCGCTGTGGTGCCGATGCTCAAAAGGCTGTGTCCACACGGCCGTGAGCGTTGACTGTATCTCTGATACACTACTGTCTTTCTAAGCATGGCTACTCCACATGCTGCAATTTATAAAGAATCAATTCTTTTGGGCACAATGATTTTCTATGGAAATGTAAGGGATTTATAGTTGACAACTAAATTAGTTATACCCCTTGTAAGCGTGATGTTTGTTGTGTTTTCCGTAGCTCAGGAATGACAGGTTGACTGGTTGAGTTAGGGAAATTTGTGAATACTTTTAGATGTAAGCTTTAATATTTCACATACCTTAGAAACATACATCGGGACGAATGAATAATTAAAATACTTTAAAAAAAAAAATTGTTAAGGGTAAGAATTATATAGCTGTTAACTGTACCTCAATGATGGAGCTATCTCTCAATCGCTCGTTCATTACGGTTAAACGTGAGGCCAGGAACACGTACATTACGCGATTGCAAAGACATACGAAACAAAATCACCATGATGAAAATGTTATAGTCTCGTGCGTCACCAATTTAAATAAGAGAGCAAGAAAATGACACATTCAGATCCTGGTTTCTATAAACATTACAATAGAAACAAAAATGCAAGTTTGTTTGTGGTCGGGTAAGATATATGTATGGACACCCCCATGACTATTTGAAAGGTTTGCGGATTTGGGGGGAGGGAGTACATTAGCGCTAGGAAGCAATGTGTTACTTATATTATATTTCCATTGTAATGAATTTCGGAGTGCGAAGATAATTAAGATCATAAGGGGCCCTGTATTCTTGGAAGTAATAATGGCATAGGCTTAAAGTCCCACTGCACTACTTGTAGCTACTTGCTCCCTCTATATAGAAAACAATGCCTAAGCGGTGCCCGTTGGTCCCCCATGATCCTCTTTTTCTTATGTTAATTGAGAGCTGAGTTGATGAGATAACCACCTGTCATTGACTACGCTGGGTGGTCTAATCCCTCCTGGCCAAAGTAGTGCAGACGGGCTTTAAAATATTTCATAGGATTCCATCGTCCTATTTGTATTTTGCTATCACCCCTGCAGATGCGTCATTGTTTTAGTTATGGTCGCGACATGCTAAGAACGAAATTAAACATTTTGTTGATATTTGTTTCAGGTATACATATATATAAATAAAGGAGAATGCTGAGTTCTGAGAAATAGCGTAAAACATTTTGTGAGATTTCTCTTTTTTCCGTTTCAAAAAAAATATTACCTGAAAAAGATTGTTTTACGAGTTTCAGTTGCTTCATATTTGAAATACAATAAAAACTAGAAAAGTAATTCGTCATCAGGACGAATTAGGTGATCTGTCTTCAATTCTTATGATCATGCTAATCTTCAATTCAATGATCCAATTTAATGATGTTAATGTAAAATGATGTATTAAGATATGAACTGATGAATGAAGTACTGATGAACTGATATATTGAACTGATGTGAAATGAACTGAATTGATGAGCTAAACTGATGAACTGATGAATGAACTGATAGATTGAACTGTGACCTGAACTGAAGTGATAACTTAACTGATGAACAAAATATTGAGAAATGATTATGATCAAAATCATGATCATAATGAAATTTAATGAAAATATAGATATAGAGAAGGAGAGAGGGAGACGAGTTATTGACATGTAAAAATACATGAGCTGGACCGAGGAAAGAAAGAGGAATCAGAATGCATACACTTTGAAGTAGAGAGGATAGTATAAGGAAACATGGTAGGGGTGAAATAAGAATACAAAGGGCAAAATGAAGAGCTAGTGGAAATTAAAGAAAATTACAATAGATATCGGAGGGAGAACGAGAACCAGAGGCCGGGAAAGGGAGAGGGTGAGAGAGTATACAATGAGAGGCAGAGACAGAGGGAGCTAGGCAGAGCAAGAGAGGGAGACAGAGATAGGGAGAGAGTGAAAGAGTAGAGAGAGAGATGCAATGAGAGAGCAAGAGAAGGATAGAGGGCAGATCAAGAGAGGGAAGGGAAACAGAGCAAGAGAGAGAGAGACTGAGCAAGAGAAAGAGATGCAATGGAGAACGATGCTTTTAATATTTCCAGCATAAATAGAATTGAATATTTACTATATTATAGAGAAAGAGAGTTATAGACATGTAAACAATTCTATGTCCGCGGGAGAGACGTAAAGATTGCATATACCTAGGCTGAATTACTGGAAAGTATAAACGTCTGGGAAGGAGACTAAACATCATGAAAATGGGATGATTTGATATATTCCAACAGACTTGGGAGATTAACCCTATAGGTTTAATACACGACAAGGAATCAGATTTCCCATAGGGTTGTACTCAAACGATTGACATTCTTCCCCATAGATATAACACGCAAAATTAGGCATTTTATTACATTGTTTGTGATTGTATATGATAATATGTTATAATAGTCGAAGAAGATCATAAAATCAAATTTAAAACGACGGCAAAAAAAAAAAAAAATGACCCACCAGGAATCGAACTTGGGTCGCCGGAATGGGAGGCAAGTGCTATGACCACTATACCAAAATAATCCACATAGACATTACACGTGAACGGAAAATGGAATTCTCAAATCCCACTTTGCAAGTGAAATATGAGCATGATCCCGGCATCTGATCGAAAAATAAAGGGCACACTTGTGATAGCTTATTGTCTCAGCTACAACATACTCAAAGCTCAGCAAAAACAAAACTAAAACGACGGAGATATTGCTCGCGAAAGACGGGAATGTAGAATCCAGTTTAGGAAAAAGTCATGTCCCATAGAGAATACACGCAAAATGTGAAAAATTGACATGCCTCCTTTAATCGCAAAAATACGCCATGATGCCTTTGTCAAAATGAAAAATCGTGGTGACTGCATTTGTAGAGAATTGTCTCAGCTAGAACATATCAAAATTTGGAAGAAAATCGATCAATATTTACAGAGATACAATCAATTTTCCAAAAATATGCTGACGTCATAATATGCAAATTGAAATTTTGAGTTCGGAGGCCGATATGATGACGTCATGAGTTGATTGAGGGTCAAATGAGACATGAAATCATATCTCCGACTCATAATCTATCCAAATATGAAAAAAATTGGGGGTATCCATCCATTCTGAAGAGTTACAATGAGTTTTGTATAGGCATGTTTTTGCCTATGTATTGTGGATAGAGATAGCGCGGTCCGCGGGTGCTGTTATACTTTGACGGACGCTCATTGCGTTATTACTGGTCAGAAAAAGTGAACAAGGTATCAAAATGCTTGGAAAAATATGCCAAATATGATGGCAGAAAAATTTGGCGATTCTATGTTGCAAAATGCCAAAACGCGCGAAAACGCGCGCGCATAAGCGCGCGCGCAAATTTTGAAAATGCTTAAAATGGCCTGAAACGTGTGCAAACAAAATTTGGGACGAATTGGAGCATTTTGAAATTTTGATGCGCGCGTACGCGCGCGTCGAGGTGCGCACGCGGATTTTGTCGACATTTTTGTTGACCTTTGACCTAAAATTGATGTATACCAAATATGGTTGATTTTTGATTACTCGTTATCGAGATAAGATAATGACCTGATGTTTACAAAATGGCGCCTGGATGACGTCACGATGACCCCATGACCTTGAGAAAGTTACTAGAACTTGATATTATAGGGCCTGATGACTGACAGAAATTCGAAGGAAATTGACCATGTCGATTTCGAGTAAACGTTTACACAAAAAAGTGTACGGATGAAATAAAAATAAATAAAGAATAAAGAATAAAGAATAAAGAATAAAGAAAGAAAATTCTGACGAAATCAATAGGTGATCTGTCAATGACAGATCACCTAATAAGAATAGTCTTGTTTACCCAGTGTAGCCTCATCAGTTTACATACTGTTCTCCCTGAGGGCCCTGCAATCATATTATTACCCCGGCTTTAACCGAGCTACCATTAAAAGGTGCTCCAGGATTCAAGGAATTTCTTCCTACCGGGTACGCATTTCCCTCACCTGGGTGGAGTATTGCAAATGTAGATTAATGTCTTGCCAAAGGACATTGGTGCCGCGGCGGGACTCGAACCGGGAACCATGCGATCCACAGTCCGGTGACGTATCCAGTAGACCACAACACCTCAAATATGACGAGAAGCAGCTCAAAAGTGTGACCTAAGTTTGTTATGAAGCTTATTGGTTGTGTTCAATTCCATTTGCTGTGTGCAGTGCATGTGACTCTGAGCAAGAGTGGGTCACCTTTTTAAATTTTGCTCGCTCGCTTCCCACACGTGCAGTTGTGTACAAAACGGCTTATAATAATTATGATGATGATGATAATAATGATTCTCCCTGAGGGCCCTGCAATCATTTGCAGAATTACCCGGTGCGGTCTCGGTTAGCTCCATGATAAGCATTTGAACACCAGTACGGATAAACTTGCATTAAAACAATACACTGATTTTGAAGCATTTGGGATGTCTATGCCATTAAAAATAGAGTTGTGGCACCGGAAGATTATTTGTGTGGCAGATGACTGAGTAAAGCCTCTTTTACGCCAAGTACACATATGTTTGGTTTCAAGTATTAAACGTAGAATACACAAGCACGGACATACCCATGTAGTGACCCAATTCTAAATTTCCACAAAGGGTAACTAAATCTATCGAGCATCTCACAGGCGGTCATGGGATAGCTATTTATTTGTATATATCAATTGTTTAATTGTGTTAAACCGGCCGTGCAAGAAATTCACGTTGTGTTATGGCAATTGTTGTAACCATAACAAAACAACCAAAAAATGACCTTGGTGTATTGCTGCACTCCGTACAACCATGCATGTGCAGCGGTCTGTGCGTGTGTGGGTGCGTCGCGTGCGTGTGTATTTGTATAGGTTAACGCACGCCACTGCGATAAATCCATTTCAGTTTTATCCAGAACCCATGGATACTCACTACATAATTCACCGAACGTGAATTAAAAAAGTTTTTTTTCCCATTGTATAGACAATGTTGATATGATATTAATTTGTATTTCAAATAACTGTCTTTCTAAAAGTATTTACTCATACTTCTCATGAAGATCGAGAACTTCTTTTTGCCTTCAACTAGGACATTTTTATATCGACCTTCGAGCCCCACTCATCGCTCTTCTTTACTATGAACCATTTCCCCCTTATCCTTTCTTTTATTTCACATACAAATATTACTCCGCTACATAAATATTATTATAATTATTATATTAGATACGTAGCTCGACTTTAAGAACGGGCTCTTGTATGCTCGTGTTCATACATATAAACGTGTGTGTTCAAATGATGTATGAAATAGGGCATGGGCTATGTGGATTATAGACAAAATATTCTGAACCCATGTTGCGAATTATGCCGCTGCATTCAAATTTCGCACGCTTTTGTCACGCTCTGTATAGATGGTACATTTTTAATAAGTAGCTGGCTTGGCTGGCGAAGCAATTTTCTGAATTCAATTAAACCATCATGAATTCCAGCAAAAAATGAATATTGTGTATACCCCCACATATGCACGCGCCCGTCCACACACTCTTATCTGCAGTCTCAGTTCAATGCTTCACGATTTATTACTGACAGTTCCCAAAGGCATTTTTCATAAACAGATACATGAACAGGTAATCTTGTATTCATGTATTACCTTGCACGTATTTTGTTGCGGATGTAATTTTGAAACAAATTCCGAAACACCTTTCGGATATTATTTTTGATTTATTTGTGAAAATTGATCTTCCTAACAAGGCAGCCCATTGTTCAATATAGCGAAAAAAACTACTTGCAGAACGGGAAACTTATAGTTCCGTTTTTATATATCTCATGTAATTATAAGTGTTTATTTTGGGATTTTGGATTACACTTGTCTTAATTAATTCTTTTTCAGAAGTTATGATATACTATTTAAACTTTGTTTAATTGCAGTTTTCCTGTGTTATTTCAAAATTGTAATGTCACGTGGTTTCCTTTCACGACATTATCTACAAATGATAGCATATGACACAATATTAAGGAACATCATCGATTGTCGATAAAATGGTTTCCCCAATTCAATATGCCTGCGTATCTATACCAGTTTTTCTTTTGTATAGAAAGACAGAGAAACAAAAAAGAAGAGAGAGAGAGGTAATGGGGGTGAAATGGGGTAGGAAGGGAAAGGGGTACAGGCAAAATCAAAATGACGGAATCTACACATGTTTTGAAATAGCAAGAGAGGGGGGAGAGAGAGAGGGGGGGGGGATAAGGTATAGATACAAAATACAAGAAAATTACGAATGGAGATATTTTATTGACAACATTGGCACAAACTAACGACATGAGTGAGGTAGACAGATAGATAGATGGGGGAGAGAGAGAGAGAGAGAAAGAGACGCCGAGATGTTCACCAAATACAAGCAGGAGAGAGCAAATTATAACAAGAAATATAACTTCATGTGAAAAAACAAAATGTAAGATGGCTAATGTTTAGTTATCAGGTTACCGGAAATAGATCTGGAGATAATGCAGAGGTATATACAAAGAAAGAGAGACAGTAGAGGTAGAGATAGTAAAAGTAAATTGCAGAATACAGATATGGATGATAATCGATACGATATTGTCCAAATAATTGAGAGCGACCTTAAAGTTCGCCAAGCTCCATACTCGTAAGGAAATGGGAAAATTGTAGAAATATATTTATATCATTGCGTTCATTCATATCAATGTAAGAAAATATATGGAAGAATTTAGGAAAGGGCAATCGTTAACACTGATGTTTGCAAAAGCAAGCTTTCAGCTGTGCGTGCGGAATTCTGATATTCCACTTTTAAGACCCCTTTCTCTCTCCACTCTCTCCACTCTCGGTAATTTCGTTGAGATGTTCTTATTTGAAGAGGAGGTCTCGGTTTTGGGGGCAGAAAAAGGCGAACCCGAAAGCGAGGCAACAAACATTTTAATAACATTATAAGATCGTGTCACATCGAAAACGCTGTTAATTCGACGCACCCTGCCAGTGAGAGGAATATAGGGGGCAATTCAACGGCGCCAAGTGAAAGAAGATGTCTGTAACAATCATGAAAATAGAAGAGCGACATTGATTTGACCGCCTACATCACATTAGCTGACGGACAAATTGAAAGTAGCCAGTGTAAGATAGGAGCCATTTTTTTCTTCTCTTTTGTAAATGCCCCTTCACCATCGTTTTCTAAATACAACTACTTTGTTTGTCTTGTACTTGTTTCCTTTCACGCCTATGCCACACATACCAATCGTCGGATGCGTGCTTCCACACATACCCACATTGTTCGGTAAAACAAATATTAAACCTACTCTAGAAAATTCTGGTGTGCTGATTATTAAATCTATTTTTATATAATTTTTGTTTTCTTTCTTTATGTCATTTTTCTTTGTATTTGTCTTCCCTTTCTTCTTCACAATTAGAATTATGATTAGTAGTATTATTATTACCATTACATAACACATGTAATCATAATATTAATAATTGCACTAATAATTATACTAATAATAATGATAATTATAATACTACTAATAATGATAATGATAATGATAGTAATGATAATGATAATATTTACAAAACACACATATCTGTTCCTCTTCATTATCATTATCATTATCATTACTACCATCATCTTCATCCTTATAATAATTCTTAACGATACTATATTATTGACACCATTATTAATTTGGTGATTATGTTGGTATTTGAACAATTCAATAAATTGAAATATAACATCTATTTCCCTTGCACTGACACAGTTCGTTCAGTGCGACATCAATGTGTCGATAACTTTCTACGAACATAAAACCTTGCATACGGCGCCTTGTCTTATAAAGCATCAAGGTTAAGGCGAGAAATTGCTTTAAATATTCATCCCTCCCTTGAGAGCTAAACACCTGACCGTCTTAATTTATTATTCATGCGCTATGCTATATAAAAATGCTTGAGTTATTGTACTTTAAGATATCGCCGGAATCGCCGGCGGAACCTGCAATCACGGCTTTTTTGCATGTTAAACGTGTGGACGATCTGTAAATCTAAACAGACAGGAAAGTGGTGGAAAAAAGGGTTATTATACTGAATAAACTACTCAAAGGCGTTTTGAAACATTGTAGCTACTCTAGAGTTGCATTAAAATAAAATTAATGAATGACTTCTGTAATAAAAAGCTAAGGTGAAATTGTATAGAAAGGTTTTTATGAAACTATTTAACAGAGAGAGAGAGAGAAGGGCAGATTGAGAGAGAAAAGGGCATGTTGACAGAGAGAGAGAGAGAGGGGTATGGGAAGGAAAGACGTGTTGGGGGTGGTTGAGGCCTTGAGGGGAGAGGTGGGAGGGGGAGGGGGTAGAAAGGGGGAGTATCATATGGGAGGATCATCGTAATAGAAAAGTGGAAAGGAGAATGATGCATAAATATCGCATGAATACGACTCTAAAATAATGACTTTTAACCTATTAAAGTATTATTGAAATGTGACATCATCAACACTTTAAAGACCTAAAAGAAATAGTGAATATGAAATGTTGACCTTTGAGATGAAATGGAAGAAAAAAGCTAAAAGGGTTGAAGGGGGTGGAGGTTAAAAGACGAAAGCATTGCTTCCGTTTTCCTCGCTCGTATCATTCTTTCCACCTTTGCGTCGAGCGCTATTCTTTGTGAATTCACGCTTTAGGCGGGGAAAAGCGTCAGGTTGAGCTAGAAAAATCCCGTATCCTATCGTCTGTAAGCCGACACGCCCGTCCTGCCCAGGGCTTGCCTCTCGTCTGGTTTTGGCCGTAGTTCTGTTGCAGAAACCTCTTTTCACTTGCAATCGTAACCATTGATGACGATGAAGAAAGAAACGATGACCGTCTAAGTCGCCACCACGATCGTTCGACGTATCATTATTTCGTTTACACTAAATAATTGTTGACTTTTGCAGTTTGCCGTAAATTGGAATGTACATACAATGTCTTAAATGGTAGAAGCTCGATTCATACTTACGTACAGGTGTTTTGTGGTCTAATGGATACGTTATCGGACTGTGAATCACATGGTTCACGGCTCAAGTCCCACCGCGGCTACTTTTATCACCTTTTACCCTTGCCACTCTCCATCCAGGTGATAAATGGGTACCCTGTAGGATATGACCGTTACTGTGGTATACTTTGGAATACTTCCCAGCGGAGCGAAACGTCTGCACTATCATACGTGGATTAGGATTAGGATTATGGCTAAACGCAAAGCGCTTAGAAACGTGGTATTTAGCCCTGTATAAATTTGACCTATACTTATTATCATTTATTTCATATTCATAAAAAATTGTGTATTTCTTGCGCATTTCGGGGGGGGGGGCCTGGTTTAAGTTCACAAGTTCACAAATTGCCCGCCGTATATGAAAGTCAAGGAATATGTCGCTTACATCAATCATTCAGCATTAATATCAATTACATTAGTTGAACTTCTGTAAAGATATGTTAACCATTGCACACCCGTTAGCCTGCAATGTAAACAAACTAATCGATGAGGTTAGTCAATATTAAGTTTCTCCATCACACGTTAACATATGGGAGTGACCTTTGTGGCATTACAATCATGCGTTACCTCTTAAAAGCACAACCTCCTTCCTCTACTTCTTTTGTTTCTATAAAATATAATGCTACTCTCATTGGTATACCGCTTTCTCCTTCGTATCTTAAGCCCCCATCACACCAAACTAGTTCTCACTACGTTCTGGAACCGTCCTAGAAAATCGTAAAACGGGTTGTGGTCGGGGCAGAATGTGTAAATAGTGTCTATAATACGATCCTAGTTCGTTCATAAGCAGTCCTCAATACGTCCTTCCCGTCTGTACACCGTCCACAGTCAGTTCATATCAAGTTCAGATCGGGTAAATTTGCCATTTCCAGGCAGACCAAGCCAGTCCGTAGTCAGTTTAAACCCATTATTAACTAGTTCTACCTCGTTCCTAATGCGTCCAAACCCATTCTAACTAGTTCGCCACTTGTTCTAACTATTTTTTTTAACCCGACCACCCCGTCCAGAGACAGTCAACTCGTCCTCATCTCGTTCTTAGTGCGTTCGAACGCCCTTCTAGAGCGTGTGCAATCCCGTCCTGGCTCGGGAACTATAAAGACCCAGCGCGTTCTCGCCATTCCTCATTCCCGTTCAACTTCAACGCTTCAAGCTTTGCAGATCAAGACATTCAAGTGAAGCCCCCATCACACAAAACTACTGATCACTACGTTCTGTAAAATGTTGCCAAACGGGCTCAAAATGTGTGCGAACGGAGTGAACGTAGTAGCAACTGTTTACGATCTGTTTAAGAACTTCACGGACGGGCTCAGACTGGCTTGGACGGGAAGGGTGCTCTAGAACTTTGAGCCTGTTCAAAATGTTTCCTTGTTCAAAATGTTCCCCGTCCTGCGATTAGACGGAGTGACAACGGACTTAAAACGAGATAGACGTACTGCGAACGGAATTGCCGTATTCCGATCCTACTAGGAACGTGTTACCACGTGATGTGGTCGAGCATCAATTAGCAAGAACGAGTTGGGTTTGTATAGCCCTCGAACCAGGACGGGATTGCACACGCACGATAGGAGCGCGTTCGACGTATTGTGGACTGTTAATGAACGAGCTAGGATCGTATTATAGACATTAGTCCAGTCCGAGCCCGTCCATGAAGTCCTTTAAACAGATCGTAAACAGTTGATATTATGTTCAGCTCCGTTCGCACACAGTTTGAGCTCGTTTGGCAACATTTTCGAGAACGTAGTGAGAACTACTTTGGTGGTGTGATGGGGGCTTTAGCGCTTTATATGTGTAGGATTTATTGTTACCACGGTCAGTGAATGCGAGTGCTAATCCGCTCATGACAGTGCGCATGGTCCGCTCCCCAACTTTAAAGCAATCTAAAATAGTGCCATCCATCACCCTTTGAAATGTGCGATCATTACAACGGCGCATTAATACGTAATCCGGATATGATTTATATGAGATATACATTTGGTTTTTAACTGGCCCTTTAAGTTGATTTTTCGAAACTAGTTGCAAACGTGTTAAACGTTCACGTGTCAATCCAACCAAATAAGGTTTGCATCCTACCAGGTACGCATTTCAAACGTGGGTAGAGAGAAGCAATATATATAATGCAATGGTTAGGGGCATACATGCTTTACCGGGGGTTGAACCCATAACTTCCGCATATCCGGTCAAGTCGTTGACCCACTTGATTACGACACTTTGGTTGATATGAAATTTCATCCAAAGCCATTAGTCCAATATCCAGATCGACAAAAATAGATATTTCGTAAAGTGGTAATAAAGAAAAATGGGTATGGACTGATATCTTTTCGGTCCAAATGGTTATGGACTAATTGGCCATTGGACAAAGTCATTAATGGACAAAATGGTAACTTAATAAAATACTTATTCCACGAAATTTTGACAAACGAAATGACGTTAAAACTAATGCTGTTTGAACATCCGACAATTGGACCAAGTGACAGTGGACGAAATAACGATTTACTGACAATTTTATACCATTTGTCCAGGAGAGGGGGTCTTACTTAGGAGACTAGACATAGATTGTCTGTGAAGCACCTGTGTGTCTCGAAGCGACAAAGGGAAGCGAGTTGAGGGGAGGGGAGGGGTAAGGCCGCTCTTCGGATCTTTATCTATTTACCCTTTTAATGATAACCCGCGTCCTATATATACTCAATCACAGTCGCAGTGACGTAGTAAAGTCCTGCTAGAGACCTTTCTTTGAACAAAGGGTACGGATTCTCGTGTTTTAGATTCGAGAAGAACATTACAAAAATCAGAAAAGTTAGAACATTGATGTACGAGTAGCATGAAACCACTAGAGATGAACAAAAAAGGGAAATGCATGATAATTTGGTGAGGAATAACAACAACAACAACAACAACTTAAAAACGGAAGTAGCAGAAAAAGTAAGTGAGGGCTGGCAACCAAATCAAAATATCAACGTTTTTTCCACAAATTATCCCAAAACAAAATTAATTACACTCGTGCTCACAGAAATGATCTAAATGACAGGCAACTCGATTCATTTCGAAACAACTAATGTTCAAATGCCATAGGTAAAGGCATGGGACTTAAGCTAGTGACAAAATGTTCAGACGAGGGGTTCTGTTGTGGTACGAAACGTCAATTAAGTCGAATTGGTAGGGGAAAAGGCTTTAAACTATTTCAGTCAAGCAGCTGAATCAGCATTGGGTGTAACTGTTCCCGAGTCTTGTGAGTGATATGCCTGCAATCCATTTGGGCCGATGTATCGTCATGCTGCAACCGAATCGTTTTAAGGTCGAGGTTATGTAACGAAACACTCGGGATGTAGACACTGGTAAATGAATTGGCAACATTTTAGACAATAAAAACAAACAAGTACAAATTCGTTTTATACCAACTCTATAAATAACTTTTTTTCAAATTCTAACTCGTAAATGCATTGTATGCAATTCGTGTTCATAAAATCATAGCCTTTTCTGATAAAGACTGACGGAGTGAATATAATCTTTTGTTCATGAAGGTAAGAATACAATTTGAAGCTAAATAAACTTAGAGGTTTGTATGTATAACATACACGAGGACGTTAAAGCCCGTTTAAAGGGCTTTTGTAAATGGTTATCAGTTTCTATCACATTATGCTGTCATCAACGGAATAAGAGACGCCGATAGATTTTTGTCTTCAATACTGAAAGATTTTACGAAATGCCCTTCCAACAGACATTTTGCTTTCTTGTTAAGGGATAATAAAGCATGTAAGATTCTCTACTTGGTTTCGGCTGTTTCTTCCAGAGGCTCACTTTCGCTAGTGATATCTCTGTTGTAAAATTTACGTTTCTTCTGCATTTTATTCCCAATCTCAGATATAATCATCGGAGCCAAATGGCCGTTAGCTTACATTCTTACATGTTATCACATAAGTTCACATGGCAAAAGAAGGGCCATAGACGGGTAAAAATAAAAGTTGCCCTTTTGCTCGCTGTTTGAAGTAGTATCGGGTGATTCTGTGCAGTTTCGGTGAGATAAGAGTTTTTAGTGACATTTATTTTTGAGACGACATACTTTGAGTCACATAGCCGTTTTTAGCAAATGCAAGAGGCTAGACATTAGTTAAATATTAAATTAACTTATTTAATGTGATGATTAAAACAAAAATCTTACATATTTCATTTGTATGTCAAATTATTGTATTCTGCTTTGAAATGTGCAAGAACTTTTTCTTTCAGTTAATACGATCGGAAAGATCGTAACCTGCAAACACAGCAATGACGTATTACGTAATCCGAACATGATTTACGTGGCATATACATATTCTTTTTGGAATTGCCCTTGTTTCGATTTTGTCAAGAGCCTTTACAATCATGATTCATGTTTTAGGAGTAATGTGGAATTATCTTTTTTTAATTCTTCCTTTTTTACGCTTTCAGGGAACTTTATTTTACATATCTTCATACAAACTTAAAACATTATCTTGTGGAATTATCATATAATTGGTTTAGTTCTCCCAAATGTGGTATCTGGCTCCTACCCCATTCACACCGTAAAACCGATTCCGCAACCAGTCAAACCATTTTTCTTTGGCCAGTGGGGATTATATTTTGTTCGGTTTATTGTCGGTCCGGTGTCTGTCTCGTTGCTGTGAATGGGTGAATGAGTGCTCGGCTAAAATCTAATTTCTAAAATAAACTGAAAGGGGAAGGAACTGTATACTATAGACCAGCTCGAAGATAAGATGTGTGCGAATTGCCCCCTCCCCAAATCTACAAATCTTTTCAAAATGGAAATCCCACTTTGTCCATTTAGAATAACCACTGTCAAAGTGATGGAGGTGCTTGTTTGCCCTCTTGAAAATATTCCTTCCACCTTTATATCATGGAATGTACTGCATAAATCAATAATGATGACATTACTATTATAAACATTTACCAGCATTCGTCTTCATGTGTTTGGCATTTGTGTACATGATCGTTATCTGCACATGCGCATAGGATACCTCCAAAGTAGCTTATCAGACGTACGTCACGGTAAAAAAAGGCATTAATCATGATTATAAGAAATGTTTATCCTAAATATAAGTGCAAACGATAGAAGGTACATTCGATACAAACCCCTGCAGGTGACATAATTATACTCTGCAATTTAGAAATCGTTGTCCTACGTCGTACTCGTTGGCATGAGGATCGTTCCACGAAACTGTCATAAGTACAACTTCGCAGACATCCCATTGAAATGCGTTTTAAATTTAATACACGCGTTTCAACCGGATGTTGTTGAACTTGTACTTATGACGGTTTGTGTGAAACGATGCCCAGTAGACTAAAAACCATGACGTTTATAATTGTGTAAACTGCCTAGGGAGGGAGCATTGGTTATCATACCTCTGTTCAGGGCCAACTTTGTGTTGCAAATCCTCGCATGTTTACAAACAAGGGACTTGGCGATCATGATTTAATCACCATACTTGATAATCATCCTTATAGCCTCCGGTGTATACTCGGAAATCTGTTCCCACTGCGCTTTAACAATTAGGTTGTTTTCTCCGCCTCTGGACACGGTAGCTTGTTGCCACACATGCATTGTTTTACAAAACAATAGGCAATTAGGCACCAATAGATGGAAGGATTGCTTTTGTTTGTTTAAATGTAAATGAACGGCAACTGTCGGCAACAAACATCCTCCAGTTATTTACCTAGCTCTGAAGCGTAAATCGCTTTACGTCATACCATTAAAGGTAAAGACCAGTTTTGGAAACGCCCCTCTCTCAAAAAATGAAATGGAAGCTCTCATTACCAATCATGTGAAAGAATATGTTTTGACTAATACGTGATGATACAAATTTTGCCGGGAAACGGCCTACTAATTGATATATTTGGTAAATTATTATATCTATTGGGACCAAAAAGATATCGCGCACTTGGTCGCCTAGTCCCATATACATCTTTCTATGTACAGTGCTTGTAACTTTACCAAGACTGGGCCAAATTTCTTATCATTTTGATGATTCCAGAACCTTGCCGTACACACCAATACTTTTATGCTAGATGATCAACCTTTTCTGATCGATTTCACAACGTTTCTTCCACAATGCAATCGCATGACCAGAACTGGTCTTTATCTTTAAAATAGCCGCGGTTTAGCCTCGATGAGGTTTCACCGAACAGCCCATGGATAGACATTTTTGAAAATTCTGGAGAAAAACAAATTGCTACGTAATCTTAGAAACATCATCTATCTATGAAGGTCGCCAAATTTGTTAAATGTAGCAAGCTGTTGTATAAATATTGTGTTAGGTGTATAACAATAATGTCAGCTCTCCATTTCAGTTTTGATTCAGTTTTTTTTACGAAATCAGAGCGCCTAGTGTTTTGTTTGTATTCCGTATTCTTCCATCTATATTTAAGTCTTTGTCTGATTTAGTACAATACTAGTACAAAACGCTGACTGTCATATTCGACTGTTGTCACACGCGAAAATGTCTATGGAAGATATGAACCAACTTGTGGCAGCTGAGGATGTCAATCTGGGTCCAAAAAAAATTAAAACAATCATTTGAAGGTTAAGCTTTATTAGAGCCCAATGTGGCCTGTTTTACCGTGCAAACCCGCCCTATGATCACCAATCTCCCACCTGGAGCACAGTAGTAAAGTTAACCAAGGTTGCAGTCTTATTGTATTTCTTATTTTGACATGGACATGAAAGACATTGTTTTACAGATTAAATTGGTACTCCGGTCAGAGACGTGACCATTTTTAGGCCGTGCGGAAAGCACAAACTCTAATTTGACACTTGACCATAATTCATAAAGCCTTGAGTAGAGCCTAGCTCCGTCAGTCTCTGGGAGAGAGGGAGATGTGAGTTGGTCTAGTGGTATGTTCACTTGGTCAGCTCTCTGTCTTCACCTACAAACTGAATCAGGCGGGCCCCGGTTTGAAAATTAGTCACGTTTTTCGGACCGTGACGTTTAAGGCCGATTGCATAAACACACACACACACGCACCCACATACACGCATACACACAGCCAAAGTACATAGTCTGTGCCGTATGCTGTCAGCCTAATCTCACTGTGCATACTGTTACGCACAGCCACCGACAAGGGTTTGTACCAGCAAACTAGTGCGAACGCACCCTCAGACCAACCCCTTTTCTTTCTGGTTAACGTAATTTGTGATAGAATTACACTGGTTCGTAGCATGTCACCATCTAAGGTAGATTTCATGCTTAATTTCTTGGTGGGACATGAGATGGTTCAATTTGATTTGAAGACCGGAAAGGCTGGGATGGACAGGTTCATGCTTGACCAGGCCCTCTGGCCATTCAAGGGCATACGCAAAGTTTCCCTTTTTTCTATCCCTGTATTCCCACTCTCTTTCTCATTCGCGCTGTGTATTGCGAAACGAAATGAGAGAATAATGGTTGTTTTTAATTAACAAAAATCCCTACTCAGCCAGTGGCGTGTGTGTTTTTTTGTGTGTGTGGGTATATATATGTATATATATATTTGAATATCACATCCCCCTCTCTCTCTCTCTCTCTCCCTCTTCCTCTCATTCTCACCTCGATTCTATTCTCACACATACACATACCCACACTTATATATATATATATATATATATATATATATATATATATATATATATATATTGATAATAAAAGGAGTCCTGAGTCGCTTGATGGAAACCTGAGAAAGAAAAAAATATATATATCAATAATGAATCAACCGTGAGAGACAGATGATATACGTATTTTTTTGTATGTAAGCCTTTGACAAATAATATATATGATCAACATATTTTGGTATTCTGTTCCTCTATCTCTATAATGACTCGTCTATCTATCCTTTTGCCTTTCTCACTCTTCCCGTAGATAACTCTGATATGCTGGAACTTCATCATTACCCGTCAATACAATGAATTGTAATATTGGCGTCTTTGTTTTAACAGGAACTCGAGTCTGTACTTGTGAACCTCTTAAATTCAAGTGGCGTAACCAATATACGTATGTACTGTATTGCTACCCCACCCTGCAAAAAAATGTTAAACGCGCCTGGTTTTATATCGTCATGTGCCCCCGAAAAAAAAAACATTTGAATGATCGTTGGGATCAAATACATCAATCTCATCATTGTCACCCACAGGGTCGATGTCAAAGAGTATCAGTGGCGTAATATGTGTCCTGTTTTTTTTTGGGGGAGGGGTGCCTTTAATCCAATCTTAAAGGGAACTATGCGCTATCTAAGCAATATTTGATAATCTAAATATTATATTTATAACAATTAAAGTAATAATGACAAAAAATATTAGTAATGTTATAAGCATTAATATCATTATTACTTTTATTAATGACTATCACCTATTTAACGCCAAAACCGCCTTAGCTCAAAACTCAATTAGACATTCTGGCCCTGATACCTAGAATGAACTACCCCCTGAAATAAAAACGATTAATACAATCCTTTAAAAGAGCCCTATCCTATCCTTTAAAAGAGCGGTGAAAACAATTATTGTTGCTCATTATCTTTAAATCCACCATCAAAATTTGCTTGTCTTCAATCTTCATAATTTCTCCTCGTACGCATGTCGTTACAAAACTCGATAATTTTCAGTACTGTTACGTTTTTTGCTTCCATTCATTGAGACATTGATTATAACCTTCCATGACCTAGTATGAATAAAGGTATGAATAAAGAGTGGCCTACTTGGGATACTGACTAAACATTGTTTTGTATACAAACAGTTCAAGGCTCCGACTCGCAGGCCCAGGTTTACAGTCTTTACAAACCAGCTCGCTGATATCACATTCTTATTCATATTGTCCAGAAGCCTTCCAAGTCTTCTCATTCTATAATACATCCCAAATTGGCCACCCAATATTCAAATGTGCATCTTCTTTGTTATCTTCATATATCAAATTGAAATCCAACTACCACATATATCTGTGAAATCTGATGTACACTACCTTTTTTTCTCTCTCTTTTCTCTCTCTCTTTCCCTGTTATCAATATTTTTTTCTCTTCATATTTGTATTATTATGTATCCATTGAGGGTAGTCATGCTATCATGTTTTGCTTATTTTGTCAAGCCTCCTGTTTGATGTTTTCGATTAATTACAGCCAACCTTACTCTACATACACGCTTTTGTCATATGCAATGATTTGTTTGTTATATATTTGTGAAACTGCAAAAGAAAAAGTAAATCAAACAGAGATAAATAAATCAAATCAAATCAATATTATTTTTCTTATTATTAATATTAATATCTTTTTTTTCATATTATTATTATATTATTATTATTATCATGAACATTAATAATACATGTATGATCAGCAGTAGTATGATTAGTAGTAGTAGTAGTAGTAGTAGTAGTAGTACTAGTAGTAGTAGTAGTGGTGCCAGGTAAAAATGTCAGAGGAAAAAAATGTCAGAGGTAAAAATGTCAGAGGTAAAAATGTCAGAGGAAAAAATGTCAGAGGAAAAAATGTCAGAGGTAAAAATGTCAGAGGAAAAAATGTCAGAGGAAAAAATGTCAGAGGTAAAAATGTCAGAGGTTAAAATTTCAGAGGTAAAAATTTCAGGTACAAACAAAAATGGAGGGGTAAAATTGGTGCCATCATGATATCTCAGCACTTTATCACACAAAATGTCGAGACGTAAACTACTGGGCTAGTCTATTATACTTTATAAATGACTGTGTATTGTACTTCGTACATGTCCTGAGGATAATACAATGTGGAAAATAAATTTGAAACTTATATTTTGTGATCAGGCTTGCATATATTAATTTCTATCATCTTTCGATATTTTAAATTGGTTGATGTTTAAATGTTTATTTTGTTTTGAAGAAGTAGGCCTAAGTACATAAAATATTAAGATTGAATGAGATAAAACAGGGAATCAGTTATAAAGATCGCACAGAAATTCCACAAATTTAGTAATTAGACCAATCTTCATGTCCATCCCAGCAAAGACTGTTGTTATGACAAGAAAACATTAATAAAAAGACACGGATGCTTTGTCTCCCTCATCAATACTCTATTAGAACAGTTTAACAAACAATATCAATGCTTCGCTTGAAAAATGTCAGATAGTAGGCCTACAAGTGGTAAACGTTGAGACATATCTACCCAGGTATTTTGTCATGTGCTTTCGACCATATTAACACTGTGTAACTTTATATTTAAAAAAATCATGTTTGTGATTAAGAAACGTGGGAAAAATACAGTATAAGTCCCTCAATTTTAACTGTTTTTTCTGCCAAATTCATGATGCATTTTGTTTAATGTGTAGACTTGTACGAATATGTACCTGCTGGAAACTGTCGTATACAGTGTATGCCAGCACACCTTTTATAAATCCTGCACCAAATATCCTTCAAACAATATTATCATGTATACAAGCAGTATCATGATTCTATAAATGTGTACAGTAAAACTATGTTTCTGATATGTTACTCATGAATAGATATTTGTCAATTTCAGAGTTTGATCTCTCACAGCAAATAATTATAGAACAATGTAGCTTAAACAGAACCTCTGCAGAGCGCGCGCTTATCTGGAATGTGATGGTGCGGTTAGCATTTGATGTAACATTAGCGGCTTTCTGCTTTGTATCAGAGTATCAAAGCTGCTTATTGATGTTCTCCCAGACTATTTATACCACAATAGTGATCGACGACCAACTATTGGCAAGCGCGCGCTTCCCTGGAATGTGATGGTGCGGTTAGCATTAGATGTAACATGGGCGGCCTTCTGCTTTGTATCAAAGTATCAAAGTATCAAGCCCACAAGAAAGTGAAATTGTTGGAAATATGCATTTGTAGGAAATTGCATTTTATAGTAGTCATTGCCACGTTTTAAAATGTCCATCAATCTTCAGAAGGGACGGTGAAGAGGGGGCGGAGGACTCACAGCGTGATATCTTATCATCTTTTTTTTGGGGGGGGGGGCTTTGATGACTTTTCTTTTTATGTAATGATTACACCATCGAGCCACAACTCGGCCTATAATTCATGGCCAAACTATTCGATTTTAGACATTCTTTTTTCCCAGAAGTTTGCTCAGTGTACCAGTATCACTTGCTTAGACAAAGACATATGAGGGGGAGGCAGCTGGGTCACTATGCCACCAAAAGAAGGATACACCCCCACGTCTCCCCTCGGCAATAATCGGGCAAAAAGTCACAATTTCGGGCAGAAAGGTAAATAAAAGTTAAAGAAAGAAGAAAATAAAGCAGCGCTGAAATTAATGACTGCAGAGAATCCTTCGTTATATCTTTTCGGTAAGCCTAATATACAAACATTACCAATATTAAACCTGTAACATGCTTTTTTTAAATATGTTTTACTTCTCACATTTTTACCTCTGACATTTTTACCTCTGACATTTTTACACCGAGCCTTCCCCCTTCATCCCCTTTCACCTCCCCCCTTTACCCTTATTTCGCTCTCTTCTATTTTGACATTGTGATTAGCATGATTAGCGGTGCAAGTGTCCATGCACTTCCTCCCTCGTGCTACCCCACACGGGACTGTATCAACATGATTAAATGCATGAAACAGCTTAATGCCATAATTGTTATGTGCACTTTGATTTGCTCACCTCCTTCTCTTGATGTGGGAATAAAAATCGCACCTTAATCACTTGGTTGCGCATAACATTTGCCGTGCTCTGACTAAAAAAATATCGTGCTGATCAGGTCAATCGTTTGAAAAAGGTCTCGTTATTAAAATATGAAAATGACCTACACACGTAGACGATTTGAACTTGAAGATCAACCATGCTCTTTTCCTTCTCCCTCTTCGTCTTCTTCTTTTTCTTCTTCTTCTTCTTCTCCTTCGTCATCTTCTTCTTTATTTTTACTCCTTCTTTTTTTAAATTATTTTTCTTCTCCTTCTTCTTCTTCTTCTTCATTTTCGTAGTCATTTTATGCTTCTTCTTCTTCTCATCCTCATTCTTTTTCTTCTCCTTCTTCTTCTTCTTTTGCTTCTTCTTCTTCTCCTTCTCCATCCCCTCCTTTGTTGTTGATTCTCTCTCACTTTTTTTAATAATTTCTTACACAAGTCGATCTTCAGTCGATACTAACATAAGTTCTAATTCAGGACATGGCGGTACCATGGTTTAAGAATAATTATGATGTAACATGTTTTTTTTAGATTTCAATTTAGTTAAAAACTGGTTTAACTTTGCCTAAGTATATTTAATTCAATTGCATTTTGCAACAAAACTTCAATCTGAAGCTTTTTGCATGGCTTATAACTTTAATTTTGAATGAAAATTCATTTTATTAAGCTCTGTCTGCATTTTGGTCGTGCAAAGTGTGTCACAATACTTTTGTTTTGTTAAAAATCATCTTGAATATCAAAAGATAAATCATAAGACATAAAACATTATCATTATTAATTGAGCAAGCAAGCAAGAAGAGGAAGGGGGAAGTCCGTGGTGAATTGTAGAAGGCCCCCTGTCCTGCTGCCTGCATCTGATTGTAGTAGAGCACTGTACTTCCCGATACCCGATATGTCAAGATTCTTAAGATTCGGCTTGATCCAAGACAAGAAAATGAAATCTTAGTGTCATCGAAACTTTGTGATATTTAACGTTCGTGCTGCCCCATGCTCGAGTTTTGCGCTCTTTTCATTTTAAGGGTGCATGGTCTTACGGTAATTCCACATTTAGAAGGATTTTGATACCTGTCTTTTGTTTGCGGTTATCATTGATTGAGATTACAATATACGTCACTTCATGTATATGATTTTCACTTGTTTTCCTGTCTCTCTCCATCTTACCCCACCTCTCCCTCGCGCGCACTCTCTCTATCTGTGTCTCTTTATCGTCCTTAATTTTGTTACTCCTCACCAGTCTCTCATTTCTCCCACTTTCTCTCTCTCTCTCTCTCCCACTTAACTCTCTCTCTTTCTCTATCTTTCACTTTCTCTGTCTCCACTTTTTTCTGCCAATCCCCTCCCCCTTAATGATACTGCGTTTCTTTGACAGTGTGGTTGTATTTCACATAGTCAACATGTCCAAGATTGTGTCATAAAGAGTTCTCCCTTGATAGCATGATAACACGATGCACACAATGAATGTGACGTATTGACCTTTATTATTTTATTAACATTGTTTTGGCTTTACTTGTGCCTGATAGGGGGACAGTGACACTACTACAACCCTCAAGCCTCTACCCTTGGTGCCGGTGAACGGTGTGCGCAGGTGTACCGCTACACCCGGGGTTTTCCCCTTCACTTATACTGTTTAGGAAAAAGTTCCAAGAGTTAATTAACTTGCGGGGGTAGGGACTCTCCTATTCACATGACCTCCTATTAACGTCCTATCAGAGAGGCAAATGATTTTGTTTTAAAGGTAACCTAGCCTAGGTCTCGTCGAATGGGGGAGGGGGCATTAACACACACAAACATGACAAATACTTCAGTCATCGGCCAGGGCCAGATTGGAAACCACTTTTTGTTTAGGATTGGTCCAACAGACAGACGCCCCGCGTCTTAGTTTATTTCCTTTAAATGCTGCATTGAATATAACTTGATAGGAGAATTTATCCTGTGCCTTTAACCGCCCCGCTCGAGTTCAGGAGCAATCGTCCTCGTTCTGGGCACAAGTCATCACAGAATCTCCTTCATCGTGAATAGCATACATTCGTAATATGTGAATATGTAAAGTGATGCTCGGTTTACTTGTATAGTTGCATATATTCTTCGAATAACACGTATTCCCTTGCCTTCGACTAGAATCCTCTGTTCGATTCCCAATCCCCTCACAAACACACGCACACACGCACACACGCACGCACGCAGACACAACGCACATATACAAACACTTTACGATAATGAAAAGAAAACGTTTTACAAATTCATAGTAACCAGATATAGGATTTTAAAACAAACTCTAGCACGATATTCCGAGAAGCCTTCGCTATGCAAATACGAGGACAAATCAAGGACAACTCTGGTGCAGAGGTCAAGGAAGAATATGACAATAACAACTGGAATAAGAAGAAGAAGAAAAAGAAGAAAAAGAAGAGGAGGAGGTAGAAGGAGCAGAAGAGAAAGAAGAAGAAGAAGAAGAAGAAGAAGAAGACGAAAAAAATGAAGATATGATGATGTTGAAGAAGAAGAAGAAAATAAGAACAAGAATAAATATATAATGAAGAAGAAGAAAAATAAGAAGAAGGATGATGAGGGGAAGAATAATAAGGACAACAACAACAAAAACAACAACAACAAAGAAAATATTTAAAGTGCACGCATTAAGCCGATTCTTCTTAACAGGAAGTTTCCGAATGGGTCTACCATTCTCTTTTTTGAACAAACTGCACACAAACCTAAAAACAACCACACAATATAACCTAGCAAACAATTTGATCATGATGTACTAAGATAACCTTTTGATTGAACCCTAGTATTGCACTTGAGATAATTATTCAACCATTGCAATAGGCATCTTCGTGATTTCATGAGCAGTTGAGGAATGAAATATTAAATGTTTGTTCATGACAAGTTGACAACACCCTGTTCTACAGTTTCAGTTACGAACCAACGGCATTTGTTATGATACATTAAATAGTACTAACGTACTAAGAATGACCGGTTATGTGCGTGTACTCTATAAATAATACTCATGGATATTTCAATTGCCCCAATGGAGGCCTTGTAAAACAATTTCATAAAGAGTGCAGAGGGTCATTTTTAAAGACACAGTGTACTTCTGGTCTCTTGTTTGGAAGTTTGGCAGTGAGTGTCGAGCTATAGAGGGCTCATATCTGTTACGTCTTGCTAATATTTCTTTTAAAAATGTAATCGCGATCAGTTAAACCTCTTACATATAGGCCTATGCGTTTATCGGGGTTGTAACAGTGCAATTCATCGTAAAATCAATTTATGTATATCAGATTTATGTAGACCCAGTCCCGCGTATTGTATTTGACGTCATAGTTATATCCGGTTTGCAGCTAAACTTAATCACAAGGCAAGCTGTCTAGTTAAGTTCCAAGTTTTATTGAGCCGGTGATCAGTAGCTTGTACGCACCTAACCCATCGTGAACCATGCTTTTTTAAAGCATGGTGCACAATCAAGATTTAAATCAAATTTGCTTAATTTTCCCGGTGCAATTATGTTTCGGGCACGTCATTGAGTCATGCCTCACAAGGCAAATGATTTTGCCATTGATGAAGGGGTGGAGTAGATAGTTTTTCCAGAACACTTAGACTGCGTGGTTTATTAATGTTGTATGGCGACAAAAATAATTTCTCTTGTCAGTCGCATAATTTCTTGCACATTTCAAAGAATCATTAAGATTACATAATATGTATAGGCATGGGGAATATTAAGCCTATTGGTCTTAAATGGGACTGGTACGTAACCATTTTATCTCCTTTTGTCAGGTTATCATTCGATTTTTCTTAACTGACACTTCTTTATTGAGAGGGAGGGGGGGGGGTTCGATTGATTTTCTTTAACCTGTTAGCTTTGACTTTCAATCTCGTATGTTATATTAACATTAATGGCAGTGTAATACTGTTGTTAATGGTCTCAGTAAGAAATAAAAGAGCTTCAAACGAAGACGTAATGACGCAAAAAGGAAAAGAATATCTAAAGCAATGTTACTTCCCCAAACATCATGTTTGCCTTAAATGTTTGCTTCATGTATGCAAGCGGTTGCATCCCTTAAGTTCGAATATTCATAGTGTTCATCACAAGCACCATCATTATCATCATCATCTATATCACCGCCATCACCATCATAAACCACAATCGTCAGCATCATCTTTATTATGATCTTCAATATAATCACAGCCACCAGCATCGTCAACATCATCACCACCACCACCACCATCACCATCTCCATCATCACCATCATCATCATCATTATCATTATCATCATCATCATCATCATCATCATCATCATCACTATTTTAGCTATTGTTGTTATTGTTCAATGATGCTATCGACGGTCAAGGGGAAAACTATATACCCTTGTCACAACGTCTCAAGACTACTGACCTGTTTAATACACATCTGCCTCTAGTTCTATGGAATTATGTTCCCGATATTAAAACAGTGTACTCATTAGTTATTTAGACTGGCGCTGAAATGCAACCGTTTCAACTATATCATTAGAGTCTCTCTTTGAACGGACAACAATGAAAGCTCATATACTCCTGACCCATCTCCTACATGTATCATGTGGGCTTTATTTCTCCTTTATTCGAAGTGGACATGGTATAGGGTGTTATAGCTTGGTTATTCTACTGGAGCATCCATCCGTCCAATGTATATTTCCTGGTGTGATATTCGGGAAAAATTTAAAAAAATCTAGAATTTAGATGTGAATACTATATTTTGTTTTTGTAATTCAACAGCAATTGGGTATGCACTATTTTTTTAAAGAAATATATTTCACCTTGCAGTGGTAGTTATCTTTCCTATCTTCTTGTATCAAATTATTTTACTTCAAATTCTAATGGAAGCCAAGTAAAAAAAAAAAGAAAAGAAAAAAAAAATGTTTTTCTTTTCGGGAAGCCCGGAAGGGCAACATCTTAGATCCTGAGCCACACAGTCATTGTATACCATCGCATTATACAGCGTATATTAAGAAAAGGAAACACTACTTTCTCTAACAACATCTGGGCAAATAAACATGACTACATTTTCGGTTAATACATCATAAAAAAAGGGAAATCTCACCTCCTTTCGCAATTGTGATATCAACTTTGTGATGATAAAGCCTGGAATTATGGAACTAAAAGTATTTTAAACCAGTGTCCCGTCTTATAAATAGTTGCGATTGATCAATCGCAAGTCCTCTAATTAATCGCAAGTTTGCAGTCTCCTCTCTTTTATTAACGTAGTTGCTATTGAAATTAATCGCAACTAATTTGCGATTAATCGCAACTGTGTATAAGTCGAGGCCCATTAATGTAAACAAAACATTACTTTGCGCACGACCGTGGCTGGGTTCTATGCTTCAACACAACGAATTGCCATTCACTGTTTTTTAATCTGCTTTCATTTCTGTTTCCATGTCTTTCAATCCTTTCGTCTTGTCAATTTGGGGGTAACATTCGCAAGTCTTCTCATTCTATAATATATTCCAAGTTGGCCACCCAATATTCAAATATGCATCTTCCTTTTTTTATCTTCATATATCAAATTGAAATCCAACTACCACATACATCTGTGAAACTTTTTTTCTTTTTTTTTTCTCTCTCACTTTTTTTCTCCTTTTACCAATATTTTGTTCTCTGTCTCTCTCTCTCTCTTTCCCCTTTTACCAATATTTTTTCCTCCATATTTGTATTAATATATATCCATTGAGGGTAGTCATGCTATCAAGCTTTGCTTACTTTGTCAACCCTCCTGTTTGATGTCTTCGATTAGTTACAGCCAACCTTTCTTTATTCTACATGTACTCTTTAGTCATGTATACAATTTGCAATGATTTGTTTGTTATATATTTGTAAAACTGCAAAAGAAAAAGAAAATCAAACAGAAATAAATAAATCAAATCAAATCAAATCAAATCAATTATGGACTCGTATCATGTTAAAAGGTGAATAAAGACAAAACAATGAAATATCCCTGATCTTTGCTTCGTTTCTTTACATTATACCTTACCGGATTAACATTATCCATCACGTCTGTGCGCAAACTACTTTTGACATTATTCACTTAAAACCTTTCAAATTCATTTGTGCATTAAAAAACCATAGCATATATTGGTATCATATAAGAAAGGGTAAATTGGAATTTGACATGATTACAAGAATTTTTCAGAGCATAATATTGTTTCTGGTAATTGATTTAAACACAGTATTAAAGAAGAAAAAAACCCATTTGAAGTTGTGCGAAGCCCTGTCTATCAACACGGACAATACTATTTAAAATTGTCTTCAACCTCTTTTGTCAATTCCTACGAGAGATTTTCAATTCTTATCCAGTATAAAATTCAAATGTCAAGTCCCAGGAAGTGCTTCAAAGGAATCAACTTGTCGTTTGGCTTGAATATCATATTTTCGTCGTCTCTTTCGAAAATAATTATTCTAAATCGTTTCCGAAACGACAATAGCCTTTCCTTCATGTTTTTTTTGCAATTATTCTAGCTTTGCAGTGACGCTGAAAGACTTTAAGCGTTCACTGCCAACGTCGGTTTGTCCCCCTCTGCGTTCTTTATTCATGATGTCTCTAGTTCGATCTGCCGAACGCGCAAGAGGATAGAAAATAGCAATTTCAATTTAGCTTTGCTAACCCATTTTCTCTATGTAATTGTTTGACATCTGCGCCTGGGGCAAGGCTAACCCCTGTCTAGCCTTTCTTCAATGTGGCGGTCACGTGGGAATGGAAATTGGAAATGCGATAGCGGGTGGATCGACAGCTACATGCGTAATCGGAAGACGATATGCTAATTCAAATCTTTTCACCGTTTCACGCATGTTTGTCCAAGCTTTTTCAATATATTTGAGTGGGGACACTGCAACCTTTATTTTTTCTACAAATTGTCCGCCCCTCCAAAGAGAAGTCTTTCGGACTTGAATGTCGTGTTTATTCGCCCCTTGAATCCCGATACCCACTCGTGACGTAATCAACAACAAAACAAAAGGAGGGTTGATTTCTTAAAGCCTTAAAGAAAGAGAATGCATGGTACTTCTATAGTCCTTCTAGCATTTGAATGACGTAATATTCATTTAATCTTACATCAATACGAAATTATACTCAATGTTGACTTTAATTCAGAACGTCGTACAAACTTTGTACGTAAATATTGAATAAACTAATGTTCAAATCTAAAGATTAATTATCCATGTTAGAAATGCAATATTTCTACTTTTTGTACTGTGGAATTGTCTTGTTTCAATTACACCATATTAATCTCTTGAATTTCGTCTCTCTTCTCCCTCTCTCTCTCTCTCTCTCTTGCCATTTATTCATGATCCCAAAATCTCTCTCTTTCTAATCCCATCTCCTTCCCATCCGAGTCTGTTTCTCTCTCCCTCTCCTCCACCACGCCAAATCTCTCCCTTTATTTCCCTCATTATCCATCTCTCAACCCCCCCCCCCACTCTCTTTCTCTTTTTCTTCCTCTCTCTCTCTCTACCTCTCTCCACTTCTCTTCATGCAGGTACTTTGAAAGATGGATTTAAAGTTCTGGGCATCTTTCTCCGTTATATGCATACTAATGCATTGCTGTCAAATATGTGAAAGCAGACCAAGACCAAAAAATTGCCTGTAAGTATTTCCTCTTCTTTTACTATTTTAATTTATTTTTTGTTTAAGCCCCACTGCACTACTTATAGCTACTTTCGCCCTCTTTATAGCAAACAATGCCTTAGCGATGACCGTTGGTCTCCCATGGTCCCCTTTTTCTTATATTAATTGAGAGCTGAATTGATGAAATAACCACCTGTCCATGACCATGCAGAGAGGTCTAATCCCTCCTGGTCAAACTATTGCAGATTGGCTTTAAACAAATCTTTGATCCTACTTTTATTGTTTCTTGTTTTGAGTCTCTTATTGTTAAATATTTAATACGTGATAACTTTCACTTTAAATTTTGTTTCGGGGATATTTTCTGTATTCATCGAAACTAGTCAAAGCATTAAAGCGTAACACGTCCCTGTTTTGAAGCTCTGTTGAAATATCAATATCCAATACATTTCTACTGACTCTTTTGGGAACATGTACTGTGTTTTTGGAGGAAAAAAATCAAAACATAAGCATGACATTTATGTGATCAAAGCATTATCTTGTATATTTTTTAAAATATCAATCATGTAATTAAATTTCTCATTCTTTTCCCTTCATCTTTTTTGTCCTCACAGCGGTCTTTTCAAAGGCCCAAATTGCCCACACAGTAACATTGGTATTACAAAAAGGCTTATTGATGAAATCATGAAAAGGTAAGCCCAATTTCCATCGGTAACTCGATTTGTCTTCCTTAACATATTTTCCCCCCTCTCCTTTCCCCTCATCTCTCCACCCCTTCTCTCTCTTTATTGGCTTCCCTCTCATTGTCACTCATCCCCCTCTCTCTCTCCCTCCCTCTCCTTTCGTCAAGTGATATTGTATCAGTACAAAATACTTGCTATTCAGCTCCTTGTTTTTCAAACAAGTCTCTGTTTAATAGACTTATTCAATACTCTGCTTGTCCAAGCAGTGTACCTAATATACACGATTACTGATTATATAATTTAGATCAATTTTCCTTAGGCTAGAAGTGCTAATTTCTCACGACATTTCAAGATTATATCGAATCTGTATAAAATTAGATGTTTTGTTTTAGTATTTACCAGTCCAGACCATAATAATGTTCTCCGATTTACTGCCGCTGCGAATTTATTGTATTCACTATTTTAATGTCATTTTCTTTTATTATTTACATTCCCCCTCTCTTTCTCTCTCTCTCTCTGTCTATCTCTATCCCATCTCGTTATTACTCTTTTCGTTTTGTCTCCTTCTTCTTCCTCCTCTTCATCTTCTTCTTTGTCTTTTTATCTCCCTCCCTTCTTTCTCTCTTTCTCTCCTTTCTTTTCCATATTTTTTATTCAACTCGCTCCCCTCTCTCTCATTTGTGTTTGCGCTGTTATAGGACTGAAAGCGACATGGTGAATTCACCTGACGACTGGGAAAAAGAACTACAAACGGAGGACGAGCCTGAACTAAAAGACGAACAAATCTTCGCTGATAGGGCGCCCGCTAACGGCTGGCAGGGGTTGGAAGAGGACACACAGGCCTTTCTGGACACGAGGGAGCAAGAGGTCGAGGAGTTGAGAACAAAAGAACTCAAGTTGCTCCTTATCCGCGCTATGCTTGATGACCTTGAAAACGAGACTTTCGATGATGTGTAACCATAGCAACCGGACTTTATCAGTGCATTCGAGTCTTAGCGATGTCCTTTTGAATAATAGAGATCTCGGGTCTAGCGGGAAGGTAGATCATTCTTTCTGTCGGTTCATTTCTGTGATCTATTTCTAGATCAAAATGCCATTAAAATGTACGTGTGCATTCATTGTGGGAGTTACACGCCGTAAACTCAGATGCTTTAGTGGAAAATTGAAATAAAAATAAAAGTAAACAAGCAAACAAACAAACAAAATAAATCTCGCGGACTCTGATAAACGGATTGTTGACGCTTTTACTCAATACTCTATTTTTTCTGTTGCTACATTCATTATTTTAGTAGTTCTTATAATATATTTAACGTTGTAAATATAATGTCGGGCTTACATCATGTACATTGTGACGTACCTTTAACATTAGCTTCTGGCCTTTATAAAAAAAAACATTAAAGCTACATACAAATTTATACAAAATATATATTATTTCATCTAGCTGTAGGATTCTATTTTTTTTTCTTCTCCATTTGTTCGATAGCCTATTATAAAGAGAACGATATAAAGTCATAGTGGCATACATTTAAATACTATTTCGCTTTGTATATCCTTTACATTCACAGTAACAAAATGAAACGAAATGCATTTTTGCAGGTACTTAAGATTTAATAGAGGATGGAATCTTGTTATCCTGAATATCAACATCATGACAATAGCAACAACTACGACACAAACTTTCCCAACTGAATATAGAATACTCTCACTTTAAATGTTACACTGCTCTAATCCGCCCCAGGGAAGGACCCGGGTATTACTTTCGAATCTTTTGATCAATTTATACAAGTATTTGCAACTGACAACAATTAATTTGCGACCGATCAATGTCTACATTCATCCTCTACCAAAACTGCAAATAAAATGAGGAATCTCACGCTAGCACCGTGGGAACCCAATACATCCCGGCTAATACAATTCCATATATAGATTCGAAACATACCACGCACTATTTTCGTTTATAGCTACGCGCACATGAAAGATGCCGCGCTGACACAAAGGGCGTCTGCATGTTATTGTTTTATCTCAAGATGCCGCAAAAGATCATTTACAAGAAAGACGCCGCCCCTCACGCTTGCTGTCACTGATGAATGTAAACCATTTATATCGCCCTACGTGCGATAAAATTCCTTATTGTCCAAAAGACGAGAAGAAAATATATCATTAATGTATTTCTTCTTCATTTTAATAAGTCTTGTTCCCCCTCTCTCCTCTCTCTCTCTTACTCTCCTCTTTCCCGTCTTCTCTCTCTCTGTGCCTCTCTCTCTATCCTTAGCTCTCTCTGAAAATCGCGAATCATTAATCATGTATGTTGAGAAATAACTGCATTTTACAAAATATTTTGCTTCTTCGTAAATATACATCAGATATTACAATTTCTATTTTTCTTTTTTCGTTGAAAGATCAAGGAAATATACGATCCTGAACTTTTTTTAAAGGTCCGAATGACCATATTTACAATTAGGGGAAAGACGTCGTCAGTCTTGACTTTAAAAAAAGTTAGCTTAAATTGAACGTATTCATTTCATTAAGAATATTAACTATTTTGCTACTTATAAACTTGTAATTGCTTGATATATCTCATTATCACCATTATTATTTATTTAAGAATGATCAAACATTCTGGACAAAATTATGTAATGTCCCACAGGTTTTGATCAAATGAATTGTATATACCTGTAACAAAACAATCAAAAACAAATAGTTTGAAAAATGCATTGTATATTGTTTACCACTAAAATGGAATAAAATGTGATTAGTTTTAACGTACTTAAAATACTTTGCTAAGACAATGTATGCTTTTCATTTAAATGAATAAATTAAATGTAGTCGAAGCCAGGACATCTCACGTGTCAGCCCCGTGACCGACATGACATGAGGTCATGAGCTAACCGAGAGTCCTTGAGATCGTTCATGTTTATCTAATGTCCCACTCCCCAACCCCCCATCCACCACCACGTCCACCACTAAGATGGTCAGAGTGCCCACGAGATCACCACGTCCGCCCCTAGTTTGGGCTGCCGATCCCGTGAACACCCGAACTCTGACTCCCCCCCCCCCTGCCCCCTCCAACCCCTCCGAACCCCAGCCCGTGATAACAATCATATCGTTTTCGCAGGATAATCTGTCGTCGGTCACGTAGGCTGTTGGTCGCAGATCGAAGTATTGTATGCCAAATGTTTCATAATGATATACGCAATGTTAACAATAACAATCATGTGCTTGTAACTACAAGTTCTAATACTACAGAGTTGTATTTTGATTGCGAAAGGACCCCTTATGTATTCATGTGAATAACGTTGAAAATAAGATTTTCTTTTCTCTAAATCAGGCTTGAATTGCTAATTTAATATTTTGAGCATATTACTTGTATTGGCTGTTTGTACAAAGTGCACTTTTCTTCTGAAATATAGGGGCAGCTTAACGTAGAAGAAGGTATATAAATATGAATATATATATTTGTGTGTGTTACAATCTTAAAATCATGTAAACAAAGATGCAGACCGTTGTAATGTTTAAATCATTAACCCTAATTGCATTCTTAATTCTTCATCAAATTAATATGCATTTTATTTTCAAGGCATTTATATACTTAGATAAGCACGATAAGTGGGTTCTCTTTTTCCCTCCTCAAATATTCTGAATAACATTATGCGCATTGCATGTTACTAATATAGAAATATGGCATGCCATCTTTGGTGAGTAAACCGAAACGAGTTTAGATATATGTTTAAGAAGGGGGCAGTTTATTTTATATGTATCTCTTTTTTTTGGAGTATGGCTTTTGGCTATTTTAGTATGCAATTCTTTGTAAGTATTGTTTTAATTATTGTCTCGCTTTTAAAGCTGTGTTGGGATGATATCAGTCATTGTATATCTGAAATCAGGGAGTGAATATTAAAAAAATCCTGTAAAACTGTTTTGAGCTAAACTCCAATTCCAGATTTTGCCCATTCCAAATGTAAATGTAATCTAAAAATATCATTATTTTAGAAAAGAAAAGAGAATATCCCAAGTGCAAAGAATTACAAAAATATAATAGAAAAAAGATCAGGGAAAGTTTGAGGAAATCCGGACTAAACAGTGTGCAACTGTTAATGTTGTAATCAAAAGATAATAATTTGAAATTCATGATTATTACGGTCCTGCTTGATCTACTGGGTGAAGGTTCGTGAAGGTTTATGATTCCGAAAAATAAATTGAACTCTATTTTTGTTGGCCGAACTTACCATCCGCATTTCATTATTTTAAATTTAGATTAAAATATCATGTTTAATTGCGAATCTCTGGAATAACAAACTTCCGGATTAATGGGCCGTTGGATTAAATGGGCGTTTGGAAATAAAAAAAATATCGGGGGAAAAACATACCTGGAACCCTTAATTCAATCAACAGTATGCTATGGTATGATGTTCATTACAAAATATGACATTTGAATGACACACATTTCTAACGTTAATATGCATGCATATATCTTGGTTAAATTTCCCATTTAGTAAATAAAAGCGTACTGGCTAAATAGTTTGTAACATAACAGCTCTTTGTTGATTTACCTAAGGATTTTTCGCACCGTACCATTGTAAAAACATCAAAGAGAAATAATGTAATAAACCCTACTTTTGAAATAGAAAGCTAGTTTAATGTGTATCTTATTTATTGTAAGATTGCCGGAGACTGTAAGAGAATAAATGAAGAATTTGTTCATATCAATAATAAATGTTCAAACGATAAATGTTTGGTAAGTTAGAGAGGTAAGGAAAGAGACAGACAGGGAGAGAGAGAGAGAGAAAAAAAAAACAAGAGAGGAAGAGTTAAAGACGGATATATATATATATATATGAAAGGGGCAGGTAGAGAGAGAGAGAGAGAAGTGGGGAGGGGCTAGAGCGAAGTGTGTGCCTGTATGTATACTGTGAGAATGGTGAGATAGAGAGGAGATAAAACATACAAGGGGGATTGAAAGTTTGAACAGAGAGAAAGAGAGAGAGATAAGGAAGAGAGAGAGACAGAGAGAGAGAGAGGGGAGAAGGAGAGAGAGAGAGAGAGATAAGAGAGAAAAGAGGAGAGACTGAGAGGCGGGACAAGACTTAAATGGGGGAGAATTACATTAGTTATATAAGATTAAGTAATACAATAAATACACGAAAAGGTGATTTAACAAAATAACAGATAAGAAAAATATGCATATCAATAAAATAAGGTGAAAGAGCGAATGGACAATATAAAGAAGGTCATATCCGCAATATCAGAGCAAGAGCAAAATATCAAAAAGATAAGTAAATAAATCTGATAACCACATTCATACAAATATACACCTTACTAACCTATTTATTAAAATCACATGACAATTACCAAGACGAAACATAAGACGTATTTTCTTCACGATTACCAACACAGATATTGCCACATAGTTTGCATGCCTGTGAGGCGGACGGAAGGTGATTTAATTTGATTTAATTGATTGAAAGCATTACATATCAATAAATAATAATAATAATATTCAGCTTTTATATAGCGCTTAATACAATGTCTCTAAGCGCTTTACATATATACTATTACCCCGGTCATTGGATTCAGTGCTTGCCCGCACACACTGTGTGCACAATCTCCACTCCCTGGGGATCATTCCAGCCAGGCGTTACTTGACGCTCTAAAACTGTTTGACCAACAATGACGGTCGCATCCTACCCTCTTTCAATGATCAAAACGTTACCGTTGTCTTAACAAAACACACTTTTCTTGATATATACTGCTAGGCCGATATGAGCTTGCCTTTGAGTACTCTTAAAGGTGAAGACCAGTTCTGGTCATGCGATTGCATTGTGAAAGAAACGTTGTGGAATCGATCAGAAAAGGTTGATCATCTAGCATATAAATATTGGTGTGTACTGCAAGGTTCTGGAATCATCAAAATGATCAGAAATTTGGCCCAGTCTTGGTAAAGTTACATGAACTGTACACAGAAAGATGTATATGGGACTACTCGACACGTGCGCGACACGTGCGCGATATCTATTTGTTCCAAATAGATATAATAATTTACCAAATATATCAATTAGTAGGCGGTTTCCCGTCAAAATTTGTATCATCACGTAAATAGTCAAAACATATTCTTTCACATGATTGGTAAAAGAGCTTCCATTACATTTTTTTGAGAGGGGGCGTTTCCAAAACCAGTCTTTACCTTTAAAAGGCGTGTATTACAATTCATATCAACAAATTGGTCTTTCGGTAGGAGAATAGTTGTGTTATATCACGTTTCAGCATTACATGACATTCTCTTATATTCTAAAACTCTTCCAGGATCATGGGCAATATTTCAATCTTGTTTTAACTTTCATTGAAACGATTCCACTGGTTTTCAAAATATGTTTTGTTTTTCTCCATTAGACTTAACGGGATAATAGAGTTTGTATTCATAGGGCGCTACACAAAATAATTTTGTGAGATAATGAAAAACTGAGGGTTTAATTTGAAAGAGCAAACAATTTAAATGACAAAATCATCTTTGTTTAATCAAATTCGCTTCAGAGACGGCTGAAATGTCCATAAATATAACAATTTCTAATATTTTTGGGGCCCCCAAAATATTCGAAATTTTGAACCAGCCGTTGAAAAAACGAGATAGCGCCTTGTACGTGTTGATCCAGCCACTGACAATGTTGCCTTTTTGTAGACTTTTCCGTGTTGGTTATAATACGCACAACGGGCCGGTCCGTGTATTGATATTATTATCAAATTATTAAACTAACGGTCACCTTTTTTTTCAAAGTGGAGCTGAATCGGTATAATCGGATTTAATCTAAATTTCACACATTTTGGGGGTCTAAAATTACCTCCATAGCAATTCTAGGTCCTAAAAGGGCACTAGAAATGTTATAAATAAGAATAAGAGCAATAACCATGCACTTTGAAGGCAAGAACTCAACTGTCCCTTTAATATGAGACGTGGGCGAATAGGGACCTCGTTGATCCCCACACGATCCTGTGCGTTTGGTTTACGAGAGATGGCGCTGTTTTTTCGTCCATCATTAGTGGGGTTGAGTCAGCAAACATAACAAAAAGCCAGAACGGCGCCCCAGAATAGGCACCCCAATCAAACCCGTACTGATTTAACCGCTTAATCTTGGAGATTCTTAGTGAAATCATAGATAAACGTGCTGTAAGCTTTTACGTTTATTTCCAGGGCCCTCAAAACAGATCTGAAAGTCGAATTTTACCCCACTTATCCCATGGGCCGATCTAGGTCTTTAGGAAATAATTTAAGTGTGCATTACAACCCACGGTAAGTAAACTCTAAACCGTAATCTAAGAGGGAAAGAAAGAAAAGAAGAAAAAAATGAAAAAAAAGAAACCATATTATCCTTCACTACAAACTCTCTTGATAGAGGAAAAGCCTTGGAGTGGTTTAGAAACTACCGCTACAATAGAAAACAGAATGTAGTTGTTGACGGTGTTTATTCATGGATTAATTCTACTCACTGCGGTGTGTCTCAAAGGCTCAATTTTAGGCCCATTATCGTTTATCAAACATAAATTATCAATGTCTTATTCAGGTCATCAAATATTTGTCTTATATTCTCTTTGCATGACGAATGGAATATTTTCGTTTTGCATAGAGATCATGATATTTTCTTTTTGCATAAATTATATAGAGATCATGCGATTTTACCCACAACAAATAATGTTGAAATTAAAAGCTTAAGCAATTTTGATTAGGGCTAATAAATTATAACTTAACTTATTGTAAACTATATCCTATATATGTTGTTTAGGTATATAATAGTCAATATACCTGGAAATATTTTTCTTGTTAACCCTGTCATTGAAACTGTTTTTACCATAACGTTCTAAGGAATAATATTGGATGAGAAGTTATCATGGAAACCACATATTGATAACAAGTTTGTTTTTTTAATCTAGATATATTATGTATACTTACAAAGTTATGTACTTTTTATTGAATTTATACTCTTTTCGTGTTCCGTCGTTTATGAAGTAAGGAATTCTAGCCTGGGGTAACTGTGCAGGCTCGTTATTGTATAGAATCTTACTTCTTTAGAAGAAAGCCAAATGTATTATACATCATTCTCGCTTTCGAGCAGATACAGAACCTTTTGTTTACTCTTACAAAGTTTTACGATCATGTGATCTGCTTTCTTATAATTTGGGGATTTTTATGTTTTCGCTCTGAAGAAATGACTTATCGGAAGATATTTTAACTATGTTTAGTAAAATTACTGAATAACATAGCCGCCTCACTAAGTTAGCAGGCTCCTATCACTTTCCAAAAATGAGAACCCTACTTCCCAATAAATGGCCTCAATATTGGAATTCCCTTCCCAATGGTTTGAAAGAGAGACCCACTTTATATGGACTATAGGGAAGCACTGAAACGTTTTTTTTTCCCAGCAGTATAAACAAAATACGCAATAGACGGCCTTTTGTGATGATTATAATTTTTCATTGATGTTAGCTTTTTCATCTCGCACCCATGCCTAGCAAATTTACGGAATTCACCAGTCCCATCTTACCTTATACTACAATCTTTCTTCTTCGCTTTTTACTTCTCACTTTCACTCTCTATCAATTCTACCAAATTGTATTCAATTTCTCTTTTTGTTTCAGTCTTGTGTTGTTTTTTCTTCATCTATATAATAACTCAGTGTTTTAATTTAGTGAACCCACACTAACGAGTCTAGCTTTTATTGTTGATTCACTTTTCATTTCCATATTTAATGATTTACAGAACATTCTCTCAAATCATTCATAACTATTATTCAGGATTATTTACTTTCATATTACTTCCAAAAAAAAAGATTTTTTTGATAAAATGTAATTTGTTAACTTTGCATGGAATGTGCGTAACATTAACCAATCAATCAATTACAAAAAAAAATCGTAATAAAACAATGGGGTCCTCAAACGCCCCAAAACAAAATCAGGTGAACCCCTCCCTCAACATGCCTGTTAAAGCCCGCCATGGATCAAGCTTTGTCGGAACAAAAGGAAAAAAGGTATGGTTGAACATCATCAACATATAACATTTCAAGGTATTAATTCAGGGACCCATTTACCTCACGTGGGTCGAGTGTGGCAAATGTAGACACATGTCTTGCCAAATGACAGTAGAGCCGCGGAGGGACTCGAACCGCGAACCATGTCAACCACACTCTTGCGACTTATCAACTAGACCTCTTATGAATACCATGGCGAGATATATATTTTGCATTTTCACCGACTTAAAATGGGAAGCCGTATTTCCATTCAGTGGGTCAGATTTGATATGAATATGGTAATCCTTTTAAAGGGATATGTATGGTGTACTGCCATTAGATCACTTGTTTTGATTGATAAAACCTCAAGGGATTAAACCGGTGTCAGCTTGCGTCTTGAACTTCAGCTGTAATCCATTTTCTATGAAAGATTTTGCACAAAAAGCTAATATGATTTAACTGTATCTCTCTAAATGGGATGACGTTCTATTGATCACGTTGAAGAGAACACGAGAACGGGTATAATAGTTCATAGTATTTTAGTGAAAGAAAATAAAAGGTGACGAAAATATGTACACGTAAAAAGTTCATCCGCAACAAATATGAGAATAGGATTTAATGTGATATAACATCATGTAATATAATGTGATCAAATAAACATAATATACTGGAACATACTGTACTGTATAAAATAATAATGTTATATAATACAATATAACGTAATATGACAATAAAATATAAAAATATAATATAAGATAAATGAGCCCAAAATATCACCATTTGAAGTAATGCTAATTATGTTAGATCACTTGTTTTGATTGAGAAAACATCAGGGGATTAAACCGGTGTTATATTGCATTTTGAACTTCAGCTTTAAACTAAAAAGCTAATAAGAGTTCAACATATCTCACTGAATGGGATGACATTCTATTCAAATCGTTCCATCTAAATACTAAACTTTATCCAAGAGCGAAGGGTATAATATTTTGGGGGGTATTATAGTTAAAGAACACCAAATGTATACGAAACTATGTACAGTCACTAAAAAGTACGTCCGCAACTAATATGAGAATAATATTTTAACATAATCTAATACCATGTAATATGATATTTTGATGTAATGTAGTATAGCATGAAATAGTATATTATAATATAATATATATGATATAATACAATAAAATATAATATGATTTAATAACAAATATTCCAATTATAACATAAATGAGCCCAAAATATCACCCTTTGAAGTATTACTGAATATGTTTTTAATTTTCCTAAGAGTATTAAGACATCGGCCGCCAACATATTACATTAACGCCAAGTTTTGAATGTTTTGACACAATTTCCATGACGCGACTGCAAAAACATACTTAAAGATAAAGTTGAGTTCTGGTCATGCGATTGCATTGTGAAAGGAACGGTTTGGAATCGCTCAGAAAAAGTAAATCATGTAGCATATAAATATTGGTGTGTAATGCAAGGTTCTGAAGTCATCAACATGGTAAGAAATTTGGCCCAGTCTGGGTAAAGTAACAAGCACTGTACACAGAAAGATGTATATGGGACTACACAAACATGTGGCATAAAAACTGGGCGTCATTTTTAAGCTGTTACTTGTCATATTTAGAATATGGAGGCATTTGAAGAACCATGCTTTTTGGGGAACATTCTTTTCTCTGATGTTCTTCCACACTTGCATCATAACAATGATAACGCTCACAAAATATTGTTCACCTCTCCCCAGAACTCAACCTTCTCTTTAAATAACCCACTTCACGATCTAGGATCCCGTATTTGACGTTGTCTGGGGGAAAAAAAAGTGTGAATTGATAATTTTGATGGATCGGTGAAGTTTCTATGCAATCGGCGTATGGAAGTAAATCAGCATAATGAATTATTCATTCATGAGAACCCATGTCAGATATGGAATAATAGGGACTAGATATATTCTGATATAGATGAATGATTCAGGACAGGATTTTCTAAGTTTTACTGAGTTATTCCTGTTGTATACTTGTGTACAATGAAATTGTTATAAAGTTACATAGAGAGTAATATTGGGAAGGCACGAATGGTGAAAGCAACAAGGGCAATATTCCGATCATATTGTGGTAATAGTAATCACATTGTTGATGATGATATATAATTGGTATGAAAAAGACATTACTGGAAATGATAACGGTGACAAAGATGCCACATCTTTTATGACAAACATTGCTACCATTACTATTCTTACTACTACTACTACTACTACAACTACTGCTATAACCGTAAAAGGCTCTTTTGTCCTTCTTTTTCGTAAATTGTTTTAATAAAAACAAAAACTGAAAGTACTTTGGCCCTTTTATTAGTTTTCTTCAGTGATACCCGATGAATTGAAAGAAAAATGTAATATTACAAAAAAAACATAAGAGAGAGAGAGAAAAAAAAACACCTTATCTTCATCATCATCATCATCATCATCATAATCATCGCATCTTGTCGAGGTCACAAACCAAAATGGATTAAATGTCAAATGTGTTTTTCGTATGGAACAACCTTTAAGGAGAACTTCCAACATGTTCTTTATCCTACGCGTTTTTAATCTACAAAGAACCCAATATAAATGTACCGTCAATTTTGATGGATAAAAAGTCCCAACCTAATGACGACTCATTTATTATGTACAGCTAAAACAGACTCGGTGAAGTACTTGATCTTTTGTTGATCTCCTACACGTTCATTGCAAATAGATACATAAACAAATTTAAAGCGGTTCTTTCCTTACTAAGTGGCTGCAAATGCAAATTTTAAAAAAGGAAAAGAAAAGAAGGGCAAAACAAAATAATAAGCAAAACATGAAATAAAAATATTTTGAAAAAATGCGAAGCGCATTGAACGACTATAACCAAATTTGTATTTCAAAATACACGACAAAATGAATTAAAATTTGAAGTATATCAAAAGATAAAAAGGTACGATAGGATCGTTGAGAGTTAAAGGGATCCGGTAACTTTGTCTCAGATTCTGAAACAAAATCCTTGATTTAGCTCATGCTGCAATGATAATTATAAACCTTTAGGTCAGTCAGGAACTCCATGACTTTTACAAGCCGATCGCCTGTATGATTATCAAGATATTTATGATTGGAAATCGAAACCAAATTTTGTGTTTTCCTAACGGTTTTCATAACACTAAAGTCCATTGGGGAAAACGGGTATGGTAAAAACCGGTCACTCAAAATTTTTTACTTTTTTGAGGCACTTCTTGATCATTTTGAAGCGCATTATTTTTTCAGGGCTTCAATATTACACCATATCACAGACACTGATAACACGTAGGGCCGTGCATCTCAGATTTAACATTGTTAAACGATGCCTTTAAACAGAGTGAGTGCGTTTAAGCGCGTATGCGGATGTGTGTTTGTGCGGGTGGGTGTGTGTGTGATTGGGATATACAGGTAGAGAGAGAGACAGAGAGATCGGGGTACAAAGAGAGAGAGAGAGAGAGAAAGACAGAAGATATAAATCAACGCTAAACTTATAAATTAGGCATATTTAATTGTAATGTTTTCAAGATGAAGGAATAATACTGAACACCTAAGGACGTAACGTCGGTTTGGAGTGGGGCCTAATTTTAGTGCGACATACGGTCTAACCACTAGAAACAACAAATTATCTCAATCTGGAGACCAACTATCTCACCGGATATCAATCAGATAGGTAGATAATAGAAAAAGCAATAAAATATGACTATTTGTGTCATTGTTATTTTTAAATCTCTCCATAATCTTCTCTCGATATCTCCTCTGTACCTCTACATGTCGCTGAATAGCGGAGTATGGTCACGTGCAGACTCCTATCCTATTTTTACCTTCGAAGATTACAGGGCATCTAGATTTTCCCGGACTCCGGCAGCGGGGCTCGCGTCATGGTGATTTCTGATGCTAATTCGGCCCGATCAAGTGTATTATTCGATAACAGGGAGCGCGAAATTTTACAGGTTTTCGCTTGGCTGCTCCGCTACAGCCCCTGTAAAGGGACGTGCTGATGACAGCTCCAAGCCAGTGACTGCAGCGAGGTGGATGGATAGGGAAGGGCATGTAAGGCGCCGATAAAAGGATAACTTCCATGTTTATTGAAGGGGAGGGGATGTGGGAGGTGGTGCACACAAAGTTGGTAGTGCTGAGAGAGAGAGAGAGAGAGAGGGGGTGTGGGGTGGGAGGGGCAGAGGAAAAGAGAAAAACTGAGCAAAAGAGAGTGGATAAATAAGAAGAAGGAAAGGAGAAGGGAAAGCTGAGAAAGAGAGTGAAAGGTGAAAGAGACAAGATAAAAGAGATAGGAAGAAGGCGGGTGATCGGGGAGAATGATAAAAAATAGAGGGAAAGTAGAGAGAGAGAGTTGAGAAATAAGAAGAGGAGGAAGAAGAAGGACAAAGGAGAAATAATGAATAATGGATGGTTGGAGAGGTTTTTGGCATGAATCAAGTAAGAAATTGAAAAGGTAAAAAAGGGGAAATGTGATAGAAAACAGGAAGTCAGAGTGAGAGAGAGAGAGCGACAATAGAGGGAGAGAGATAGAGAGAAAGAGAAAGAGAGAGAGAGAAAAAGAGAGAGAAACTGTGCATTGGGATATCAAATATATTGGGCAGGGGAATCGATTTTTCAAGAACACTGTTTTATTTAACAAGTCTACAAGGTCTACTTTGATAGTATATTTTATTCAGTTCTGAAGATCCTATCTGAATTGAAGGAAAACAGACAGAGTTATTAATAGCAGACGTATAATCTACTCAAACGAGTTTTAGAAATAAGGATTGACTCCTACAGGAGACAGGTAACTTTAGTCTAGTATATTACATTGAACACACAGGGCGATTAAAACTATGTTCCAACTCGGTGCGTAATTAATAATATGATTTTAAATTTGTCTTTTATATTATTTTTGATTGATTCTTGATTAATGTTTACTTAATGAATCCTGTGACGACAATTGTAATTTTGGTCCAATGCCATTCAAATTCGTCACTGCTCTTTTTAAACTTTGTTTGCGTTAATCTGTCATTTCATGATCGTAATCATTGCGTTCGTCGCATCTAACTATTTTCTATAGAATACAAAATCAATATACGAAGGTCTAAACATTGTTTGTTTCTCATCTATATTCATCGGGTAGTTTGCATCATCAATCTGTGACCAAGGTTTTTATAATTGTGATAATGTGAATCTGTAAAAACCAAAATGATCATTCCTATTCATCGGATAGTTGGCATCATTTTATTTTCTGAACATTTTTGTCATATGATAAGATGAACACATTTTCTTTCACCCAAATCCATCATCATACAACCAAGTTTGGGAGCTCAGGAAATCGATTTACCTTTGACCAAAATGGACATACAATGATGAAATCTGTATGACAAAGGTTGAATATGAATTGCCAAACATAAAACCAAGCATGAGATGCTGATGCAAAGATGGCAAGGAGACAAAAAAGTAGGCCCAATAATTGAACGACTGAATTAAAAACTGACTAAAATAAAGGGACAACACATTTCTGAAGTATCTATATTATACTTTGATTATTTATGCTCGGTGCTACACGCCTAATCACCATCGGGTGATCAGTATAAAAGGGTAAACGTTTCAAAAAACGATTAGCAAACGGTTGAAAGCCGAAGTGCCGAACTTGAGAAGAAAAATATATTATCAAGTAACTGAGTAATGTTAAGAAATGTCCTCATGCTGAAATCCTTTATCTTAGCATTCTGATATTTTAGGTTAATGACACACGAACTGTGAATTTATTGGGCAATAACACGCTATTTGTACGGAAGCACTTCCCATTACAAGACAATAGGGCATTTACACCGAAATCCATTATTTCTTGCATGTCTTGTTTGAGGGGGTAGAGTATTTGGGTATAGGGGAACAAACGTCAATATCATTGCCATAATTAAATAGTTATACATCTATCAACCTAACGTTATATGCTTTCTGATTATCCACGAGATAAGTACTTCAAGGGGAAGTCCATCCTTATATTCAGTTGGTTTTAATAGAAGCAGCAAAACTGAGAGGAATAGGTCAGTGATAATTTTAGCGAAATCCGATTTGAATTTTTAAAACTTGCGATCAATCAACAAATCTACCTCTGTACTAAAACAAAACAAAAACATTATTATTGAAAATATGTTTATATACAGCCCCTGTGTGAAACCAATCTTTTCCTTCGTTAATAACTAAGAACGTGATAGTTTATGAAATTTCTGAAAAGAGCAAATTTGAAAGGACCTCGCAAGATACGTCACGGTGTTGCCAATTTGTATTTCACGGATGACAGCTTTAAAATGTCATAACTCTCCTACTTTTTAATCGGATATTGCTCAAACTTTCACTTATTTGTGTCTCTTGTTTTTCTGTTTCTATCAATACCAGTTAATGTTTAGTGTGGACTTCCCCTTAAAAACAAAGGAGAGAAGAAGAAAAAAATAACAACAAAAAAAGAAGAAAAGAAAATCTGGCCTTTTATACTAGCACGTGCTTTGCCCAATAATTTAATACTTTTCTATAATTTAATATTGCCACTGAATTGTTTTGTTTGTTTGTGTGGACAGATGTTTTAGTTGCAATAAATAAAGCAGCTAGACAAATTATGGTAATGAGAGAACCTGGAAAATAGAGGAAAAACGAAGACGGAGACACGCACAGAATCTTACGTATTGTGCTATAGAAAAACAAGAAGAAGGAGTCAAATCACAAACTACCACAAAATCGAAATGAAATGACAGTTTTTGCAAAAAGAGTACAAATTATATGATCTAGGAAAGAAAAATTGATTAGCAAGAGGGAAATGGAAGAACACAAAATAAATATGAAGATGGAATAAAGAGGAAGGGACGTCAATGAAAAAATAGATTAGAGTACAAATCTGAGGAAAGAGAATAGAGAGCTAGAGAATTAAATTATAATAAGAAAGATTTAAGAAAAAAAGGGGGAGAGAGAGAGAGTGGGAGGGAGAGAGAGAGGGAGAGAAGGGGTGCGTCCGCTTACAATATTTGACTTTGCTATGACGGTAATGTCCTCAAACATGCATTGATTAACACTTCATAATGGCCATCTGAACCTTTTGATTGCCCGCAAATATTATGACATCAAAACAGTGTGAGGAACAAACGAACGTTATTCCTCATTTACCCGTGATTATGTTAAAACCCTTATCGCAACCTTTACCCGGCCGTGCTAAAAGAAAATGTTAAACCCTCGAATTGAGCTTCTCAATCACCCGTTTCAGTACATTCTGATCAATTTTTCAGCGTGTTGCCATAGAAACTCGTATACTTTACAAATTACGTTGCAAAACATCGTGTAACCCAAGCAGAAAAGGGTATAGAAGTGATGATTTAAAAAAATGTCATTGATATATCATGACAGAGAAAACCCTTAAAATGTACACTGAGCATGTTGTCCTACAAAATATTGGCCATGGATTAAGTCAGAGGTTATTTGTGGGCGCCATATATACATATATATGTGAAATAAATTAGACAAATGGTAAGGTAAGGCAATGGCGGCATAAACATTATTCTCTGCTTTCTATTTCTAACAATTTTATAAATAAATGTATGCAGTTAAGAACTATGTTATTCATATCCTTTACAAGTTTTGTAATGTTCAAGTATGTGACAATTGATTTGTTCCAATGTATGTTTCTTCAGAATGTGACTTATCGAAAAACGTACACATAATCATATTAAAATAAAGGCACTAACTCAATCCATCCATCTGTCATCTCCGGTTACGAAAAACACACACAAAACATCAAATTTACAAGGGGTACGAATAATTCACTTCCTAACTGCATATATATATTAACTGTTCTTTCTTCAATATAATTGTTACCACGGTTACTCAATCGAAGAAGTGTCTGCGTTTCAAAATGGATGCAAGTGTTCAATACATACATCAATGATAAGAAGTCGGATATTTCAGGTGTTTCTCATACACGAATCTCGTCAGGAAAGTGTAATGAAGAAGGCGTCAAAACGAAGTAAGGTCTTGATGAAACCAGATATTACCCAATCTTCTTCGGGTGGCAAAACACCAATCGTGATGTGAATGCCGTTTACGAGTGAGAGAGATTCATACTTGGCTACCGGACATCAGAAATACACTCAGAAATGCATTTATTTGCAATTTATGTTTTTTTGATGGTAATGTATACCTTTTGGAGGGAAACAAAATCAACGTTTTGGGAATAATAAAGGCAATATCCAGCAAAGAAGGAAATAAACTAAAAAATTATCTCCCATGATATGATGATGATGATGCTGATGATGACGATAATAAAAATATAATGAAAAAAGTAATAATAATAATAATTATTATATTACATAGGAAACTTTACTGCGGCTGATAATAAAGGATGTAGAAGTATGATACAGCGTGGTTATTAACGACATATTTAAAATGTTGGAAAATGAAAAGAAAAAGAAAACATGAAACGAAAAGAGAAATAGATAGACTGATGAAAAAGGAGCAGATGGAGAGAAAGGAAGAAAAGAGAAAAGAGAGAGAAAGATAGAGAGAGAGAGAGAGATAGAGAAAAAAGAGGAAGATTTTGTTTACTTTTCACTTGGACAATTCATGCTATTAATACCATTTGTCTTCTTTGAACACAAAATTATCTTGACATGGCAACTGGATATACAACCCCCAACCATAACATTACAATTTACGACAGAGAGAATCGATGGTCTAAGGTTTAACATATTTAGTCCAAAGTCATTAAGCCAGTAACACGCCTGTTTTTAGTTTAACAGTTTCAAGCCCTTTCATCATTTTGAACCAAAAAGAAATGTCTAACATAAGTTAATTGTTTTAATAAATAACGAGAAGATATTTTATTCCGTAATGCTAGAAGCACAGCGTCATGAGGGTATATTTGATATGGATATGTCATCACTTATTTCGTGTATATCACAAGCAGAATTTAGAGGATACAAAATCCATTAATAACAAATCAGTATTCCCTTTGGCCTTGCGCTATTAATGATAACATAATTCTCAAAATTGCATTTCCTACATGTCTAAGAAAGAAATGAATGGACTGAAGAAAAATACCGAGGGCGCTATGAGGAAACGAAAACTGAAATAGCTAAAACGAAACAATGAGAGTTTCAATGGAGTGTGGGGTTGCGGAGGGGGGGGGGGGATTCGGTAACAATCACCATCTTAATGATTTTTGTTTTCTGCATTTTTCCAAATATAATATAACTGAATAACAAGAACATATAAATGTAAGGTATAATACAACATATACAAACAATAATTACTCCATGTCAAAATGTTTTTTTTTTTTTTTTTTTTTTACATATGTACATATAATAACGAAACTTAATATTTCCATAACATATTATCATAAATTTGATGTATTATCCGAACTATCTGTTGAAAAAAGTGCAGGAGACCGCAATCATCAGCTAATGAGTTGGGCCATAAACATTCACGTAGTTTTTACCACGTAAGCTCCATCAAAATAAACCCCTGGGTGAAGAGTGTAATTGGTCACTAAATGTCTTACCACGCCGAGGGCTCAAACCCAGGTCCTCATTGGCATCCCAAACCAAGTGCCTTAACCACTCAACTACGAAACCTTTACTTTAAAAAAGTCACTTAATGGTCGCTTTTTCTAATTGGAAACAAAAATCCCACTAAACAGATTCACTGACAAATCGCTCCCTGTACTTTTGTGTATAGCGGTACTAAAATTCATGAATTGAAATATATTAATGAATCTTGGGACAAGCCACTACTTGTTCATGTATAACTCTCCTGCGCAAGGGGAAACAGTGGATGACCAGTGTAACAATACCAGAAGGTAAGAGTGCACCCCTAATCACGAATTCGTCTTTTGGATTGCTTTGTGAATAATATATTTGTTTCGACCTCTGGTACAAAAGCTTATAGCTGCGGCTATTTATACCGTTGTCGCATAAAAGTACAATGTGGCAGTGTTTCTCTATTTACCTACCACCCTTGTTTGTGATACAGGGTGGACACAAAATGGAAGTAGCATACTTTTAATAACATGGGACAAATTTCAACGGTACTAGCGGAAGGGAAATCTTTCCAAATGGAAAATGGGACCAAGATTGATCGATTTGGTCTACGGGTTTTTGTTCTAAGGATAATGTTGTGACGATAGATAGATGTTCGGTTTGTATGATTTCATGTCTGTAAAGTACGTTAAAACAAAGTCGGAAAAACGTACTTGGAATGTTATGTTTGTGTTCAATCTGACATTTGTTATAGCTTTAATTATGATAATAATAAATCTGGATTTATACAAATGTATGTAAATTAACAATAAATTTCTACTCCCTTACGAGTATTCTTATCGTATGCTAACCGTGGTGGAATATATCAATTACTATCACACAAGGCTTTTTTGATCATCCTACCAGGTCCCGGTTTCTCCTGTGAATAGATTTGTTTTCATTATTAAGGGGGACATTGTATTGGCTAACTTTAAAAAAAAAAAAAATATTCAGGACGTCTGTTATAATCTATTGTCTAGCTCGATTAAATTCATTTTATTTTAGTTATTGAGGTTTGGAGAGAGAGAGAGAGAGCTAGAGAGGGAGATAGAGGGAGGGGCGGGGAGAGAGGGAGAGGGACCATGGAGACATGCATACAGAAGGGGATAAATACAATGAAGACACAAATGAGTCAAAGATTTAAAAAAATAGAAGTACACATAGAAAAGAGAGAGCTAGAGGAGGAAAAGACAACAGTAAAAAAAAACATTGAAAGAGAAAGAGAGAGAGAGGGGGGGGAGGGGGAGGGGGTGAGCGAGTGGAATGACTAGAAAACTACATGCTAAAGTCAAACACGTATATTACATAAAGATAACACTAGGGAAGAAGGACAGAAGAATAATAAGAAGAAGAAGAAGAAGCTGATGAAGAAGAAGAATAAAATGTGATTATGGTGATGATGAATAAAGATGAAGCAGCGCCAGCAGCAGCAGAACAAATAAAAAGAAGAACAAGAAGGAGAGGAAGAAGATAAACAAAATAATAATAAGATGCTGATAAAAAAAATAAGTAAATGAAGAAGAAGAGGAAGAAAAGAGATTAAGGGAGAAAGAAGAAGATACAAAAAAAAAAGATGAACAAGAAAAAAAGAAAATGAATAAGAAGTGAAAGAAAAAGAGATGCCGAACACCCTTTCCTCATGATCATCTATCATTCTAGTCACGGTGCGTTCGCTGATGGGTAATGCTCGGGGTGTGTATGACCTTCTCCAGGGACCCCCAACGTCAGGTCTTGTAACCAGACCGAGTCTGAAATCTCCTCGGAATCGCCAATGAAAGCTCGCTCCCTTCAACTCTGTTTTTCTATCCGGTAATTACCGAATTGTTCATCTACAACAGGCCGAAAAATATCAATTTTGACAATGCCTGTCCCACCAGGGTGCAATGAATCAGTTCGTTTATCATCGCCTTACTGATTGACTCTATTAGGTATTTGGTGAGGGTAGAAATAATCATACCGATGCTATTGTGATAGTTTAGTCTAAAGTTACATTGCTTTGGGAGAATGCTGACTTTGGACGATTCCTCTATGCTTCCGTGACGGATTTGTTCTTATTATTTGTTCAAAAATTTACAGACAAAATAATAATAAGTATGACAATAAAAGAAAATGCGGCTCCAAAGCCTGAAATCATGCAATGGTATATTTTTTTATTTCATAAGATTCATTATTTATCATCCCATTCGAATATTTATTTTCTTGTATCCTATTGTATGTGCTTTATTTATTTTATGACTTTATTTCATTTTACGTTATTTTGTTTTATTTCATCCAATTCTATTATTTTCTAATTTATATAACAATATTTGGTGTTGTTACTGTAAATAATTTATATCATTCACTTTCATTTCATTTAAAGTAGACATTCATTGATTGTAAATATTGATTTAATTTGTACCACTGCATAAGGGTAGGTTTAATCAAACAAGGCTATCGAAATTTCCCGTTTGGAAACAATCAAAGTAACGATTATTATGAACTTAAAAACGGTAAAATACAGCCCCACTTTCGCACTTGAAGAGCTCTCCGACCACTGCCGGGATAGGTGACGTCACTCAAGGGACCAAATTATTACAAGCAGACGACGTCCCATACAAATGCACACGTTTTTAGTGCTTGTCTCGTCGTCTCCTCTTCACGAATTTCCCTTACTTCACCAGTGTTTTTCTAACTGTTTGATCTGTTGCCTCACTCTACATTTCGGACATGTTTTTATTTTGATGATAAATGCAGCGTTTGAACAATAATAAATGAATCAGATGTAGCTTCACTATTGCATGTAACGAAGACACCATTGTACATTCAGATGCATACATCTAAATGTGCCGATAAACACGCCAAACAAAATGGGCTTGTGCTAAACAGGGATGTCCACTTCCTGCATTCCCCCTTTTAGCATTCTCCATCCCCATGTGTAGGTGGGTTTCTATGAACACTAGTAACAAATTTGTATTCGCTCCCATCCTCTGTTTGTAATAGCAATCCATAATAAACACACCCTTGTTTATGCTATATGTTGTGATTAGCTTTTGAATCCACGGGAGTTTCATTTCTGAAATATCAAAAGCAAACATTTTGCCCCGTCCATATAATTATCATACATGTAGGTGGATAAATATGTGTTATCGTTAGGACCCCTCGTACAGAACAGCTGCGGTTTATCTATTCATATTGTTTTGTTAAATCTATTCTTTTATACATGTTTGTCCTCACGTTTCTTATCATCAGTTTATGATTTTAAGGATTTTTTTCGTTTTTGTTTAGGGTATGGGGGAGGGTGTGGTTTTGTTCTTCTTCCCCCAACTGCCCTTTAGACAAATGTCAAAACAATCTTCAATCAAATGGGAAAGAGAGGGCGGTATTCGTGACAAAATTCCTTTGAGTCCCTGATGGGACTATTAATATTCTCATCCACAAAAGCAATACATATGATTACGCATATTCTTTTTCATCTTAAAGATAAACATGGAAACATTGCTTTTCTTGTTCGTAGATAATCTAGAGAGAGAAAGATACATTCGTTTATCACAGCACACTGTTAAGATTTTGAGCGGTAAACCGCAGCAGAAAAAAGCAAAAACACAAATATTAAAATAATAACAACAACGAAAAATTGAATAAACGCAAAAAAAGAAAAACAAAAGAAAACGATGCCTTTTTTTTTCTTTCGTGTATTTAGACAGAGAAATTTGAAGCGTATTAAACTTTCCCTCATTAAAATAAAAAGTCCGCGGTTTTGCAACATAATATCTGAACAAGGATTTATCTTTCAACTTATAGAAAACCTAGGGAAATCAAATATGATAAACCCAAAGGGATAAATGGATTTTTATTTATATTCAGGTGAGCCTGTAGGTTGAACTTAACAACCCACACGCACACACACACACAAAACCTGACGTCTTTTTGTCCTTATAACATTACATCATAAAAAGCTCTTGAACTCTTCATTATGACACAAATAATATCCCTGTGCCACATTGTATTTACGAAGGGTTATATCAAAGGCGTGATTATTATGACATTTTTCAAAGATGGACAAAAGTACATATAAATACAATAATTACAAAGAACAAAACAGTTGTATAGGTTTTATAACAGACAAAAGGAAAATACTGAGAAAATTAAAAAATTATAACAGGACATCGTTGACCTAAATGTATACAATTACGCGGAGTTGCATCCTAAAGAAGTAATGTTTGTATAGCGCAAGTCCCTAAAACCTGGGCATCAAGATAAGTAAACTTCTTTCAGTGCAGGATTAAAGGAGAACTAAACTCAGCCCTTTTAGTCTGATAACCCTGTACAGAGTAATCTTATAACATGTTTGATACAAAAACTCACTCATTCGAGCCTTCAGAGGGGGTTTTAATTACTATTTAATATGACACGCGTCGTCTAGCTGCTCGTGTACCACATAGGGAATCGCCATTTTCACGGCCTAAGCCTGGTCCCCTGCCGAGTTGTGACGTGTAAGCGGGTAACTGCATTAGGAATGGTATATGCATGTGTGTACTTATCGCAAAGACGATGGTGTACTGCCAATCGTTTGGGTGTAAAGACGCCTCCGGGATAGGTCTCGGGAAGCAACCAGGGTTGTTTAGGCAATGGGCTGCGGCGATTAAAGTTGAACAATTCATTAAAAAGCAGCTACTAACACAAGTACATGTTTGTACGTACGTATACGATTGTTGTACATTGCTGCAGTGGGTGCTCGATGTGAAGATCGGCAAATTCCTGATTTTTGTTGTGTCTATTTCGAGTATATCAAACTAAAATAATTAAATCAAAAAATAAATAACTAGTATAAATGAAATATAACTATATTGATAGTAAAATCATAAATGCTCTAAAATTTTCGGACAGAAATTAAAAACAACGACCACAAGTACCGACCGCGCCTATAGCCAGCCATTCTTAGGTGCGTGTTTTACTCCGCTTATACGTCACACGCCCACGATCGGCGGCGGCAATTCGACACAATTGCTACGTACACATACGCCAATTTAGCTACTCAAGGCTCTCAAATTTTACGAATTTTCTCTCTTTTGGTGAATTTGTCATATGTGGCTCCTAGGGGTAAGTAGGAAGTTATTAACGCCCAATCGATGTATTTTTGGTTTTGTTCTCTTTTAAGGTATACTGCTGTAAGCAACCATAGCGTTAATCCCAATACCGCCCTACATATCATTTTGTGCTGATAAATGAAACAAAAAGAAATAATATATATACAAAACACACATTATATATTTATGTATTAACACACATTTAAGCGTATCTCTCTCTCTCTCTCTCTCTCTTACATATTGTTATTGTTATTTTTCATAAAATAAGTTCTTCACCTGAAGTAGGAAGTGTACTTCCACAAATTCGTATACCTTATGAATAAATACTTGGAATCACAAAGCATAAAGCTGTGACACAAATTTTTAAATTTTACAAATGTAAAATGTATATATATATCTTCATTTGTTTATTTCAGTACACTGGTGTGAAGTAATAAAGTTAATGATTCTGACCATGAACGGAAATAGACAGTTTGACAATCAAGCTTAAAAAACGATCATACAAAGCCAAAGGAAATAATTTCAGGTTAAAAATATTCTAAGCATGCTGTATCCACAGCTCCTTTCTGATTAAGAAAACGCCCGTTATACCATTAATGGCACGAAGTAAATGCAATTTATGTGACTCGCATGGCAGCAGAGCGATGGATATGCAGAGTGTCAATCCAATAGGGATTAAATCCACCTTTAGCGTTTGTGAGTAATCCAATGATTTTTTGTTATTTACCATTTACTGTTAGTCATCAGTTTTTGGTCTATAATTTAGGGATATTGCCCTACATCATTTCGGATATTATTTTGTTACAAAGAAATCTTTTTTTTCATCATTTTACAATTCTGTGGACTTAGGACCTTAAATCTTCGGTCTACCGTCCTCTATTACCATGGTTACATGTTTAAAACTCCTTTCTGATTCAAATTTAGTGCAAAACCAATTAATGCTGCTAGAAGAGCATGTTTTATTATGTCTATAACTGTTTATTCCAACAAAATCGTTAAGAATGTATTTTTTGGCTGATCATCTAGACTGGTAATTGCACCATATCATAAAACTTAAACTTGGTTTAACTAAACGAATTCGCAATCATCATAGCCAGGATAGTGGATATAGTGCCTGGTGAAATACAACTTAAATCTGCAATATAAGTCTTTTACATTACGAAAAAAGAAAATTACGCGATATAGTGCATTTTATTCCCATGAGTCAGTTAGCGCCTTTTGAAGTTAAGCTCTTCATAATAATTATGATGACAAAGAAGTGACTAGCGAAACGCCTGACGCGTGTAGGAAGTGTATAAGTGTGGGCATTGAATGATCAAATCTAATTTTTGACTGCCCTGTTTTTTTTTTCATCTGCGGGAAAAGATTAGATTGCCAATCCTTTGAAACTAACTCCAGGATTCTCTATATCTGCATAGATTCCGGTGATGACCGCGAAATAAATGTCCTAATAAAAGGCCCAATTTAACTTACGACGAGTATTACGATAATTTGTTTGTATTTGTTATTTTCGTTGTAATTAAATTATTGTTAAGTGTTCCTTTCACGATAATTAGTGTCCCTTAATAGACTAAGCGTTGTTCGGGGAATTTGGAAGTATGTATGCAGAATGTGTGGCGGAAGGGGGGTGTTGCCAATCATATTTTAGCGCTTAGAGACTTCGGTGGTAAGCGCTTTATAAGAAACGTTGTTGTTATTATTATTATTATTATTATTATTATTATATGTATTTGTGGCATTGCTCTTTGCCCATTTCTCCCCCTCCCAGCACATTTTTAAAAATATAATTCCTACCCAAAGTTTCAGTACTTGTGTATATTTTTTACCTTCTACAAAGAGTGTTTAAAGGAGTGACTCCCCCACCTCATTCAACTATACGTATGCCCCCATCGTTAATAGGAACTTAGTACTATTCGCTAAAAGAGAAGTAGATTTTTGATGAATTCTTTTTTTTTCCTTTCAGTCTTACTGAAAGTCTTACCCTCTCTCTCTCTCTCTTTCATTATTTTCTCTTTCTTTCTCACGCCCTCCATATGAATTATTTTGCCTTGACTTCCATCTTGTTTTCTGTTTTTTTCTCTAATCCTAACAATTTTTAAAACATGTTTAACTTTCCAGTATTAGCCGTTGTGATATTGACATATAACAATTATCTTTACACCACACACTCTTCTTCACTAATATGTCTATAGTTTTCTTTGCATCATACCTGTTAATAATATCTAGGCTGAAATAAAAGCTGTAGGAGAAGAGAGAGAGAGAGAATAACAACGATAACGACAAGAGAGACAAAGATCATTGAAGAGAGAGAGAGACACACACACACACACACGCACAGAGAGAGAGAGAGAGGAAGAGACAGACGGATACAGACGATACGAGAGCGAGATAGAGACAGAGAGAGAGAGAGGGGGAGGGAGGGAGAGAGAGAGAGAGGGGTGAGGGAGGGAGGGAGAGGGAGAGAGAGAGAGAGGGGGAAGAGAGGGGTGAGGGAGAGAGAGAGAGAGAGAGCATACCTTGGAAGAAACTTTAGTAGCTTTTGCCGCCCTCAGCACGACAGTTAGAGCCACTTCCGAACCAAACGGCGATCTTACCGCCAGCAAACAACTTGCACACCCCTCTGCCCCTGTTTCCGGCGCAAACAGGGCCCTACTCGTGATTGGTCCGTTTTGACATGACGTCACTAGAACAAACCAAGGAAAAGATTATAAACTAAGCGTAATCTTTAATTGGGCATTCGACGATCGAGGTGAGAGGGTATCAGTGGATACGGTGTAAGGATAGGAGCTTGTTAATTAGAAGAATAGTTTTGTTTCGGCGAATTAAACCTTCTCCAACTCAACGATATCGCACACAACAACCAATCAGCAGTACTACGCGAGAAGGTAAGTTTAATAGCACTCGTTACTTCTTATTTTATTACTCTTTCCTACATATTTTGTTGAGCATTTGCATGCCATTTTTACAAACGTATTAGTTAGATTAGTATGGTCTCGAACTGGGTATGTGTTTATTTGCTATTGGCGTTCCCAACACAAGTATTGTTTTCCGGAATTTCCGTCTACTTTCTACATCATCTACTCGACTTATGTCCACGTTTACCGCATTATACAAATAATTAAGGAAATATATTTAAATCTCATATTTTGCATAAAATATCATGCATTCCAAATCTGTTTCATTTTTACTATGTTTTGGCAACCTTACAGTAATTTATTCAGACATAATACGAAAGGATGATTGTTCGTTTATATTATGAGAGGAGATGAATGAGAAAGGGCTATTTCAGATTGGTTACAACCAACCCGTTACCTACGGAAACCAGATGGTTACTGCATTAAAGGCATCGTTTAACAATTGTAAATCTGAGATGCATGGCCCTACGTGTTATCAATGTCTGTGATATGGTGTAATATTTAAGCCCTAAAAAAAGTGCGCTTCAAGTGCCTTAAAAAAGTAAAATCTTTGAGTGACCGGTTTTACCATACTCATTCTCCCCAGTCGACTGTAACGTTATGAAAACTGTTAGGAAAACGAAAAATGAAATTTCGATTTCCAATCAAAAATATCTTGATAATCAGACAGGCGATCGGCTTCTAAAATTCATGGGATTCCTGACTGACCTAAAGGTTTATAATTATGATTGCAGCATGAGCTAAATCAAGGATTTTGTTTCAGAATCTGAGGCAAAGATTCCCAATCCCTTTAAGTTAATTGGAACGAGAGAATTCACTAGTCAACTGATTAATTTTCCATCGAACTGACACATTCTAAGAGTAATAACCATTCGATTTTTGTTTTGGTCATGTTATAACAGACTTAAGATAGTTATTTTGGAAATGTCCCTTCCCCCTCCGATTAAAGAATTGCTACCAGGTTGTTACTTTATTGTTATTCATCACTATGTATTATCATGATTGATCTTAACGTCTAGCTCTTTACTTAAAAGAAACAAGTAGATCAATCTACTGTTTTCATAATTTAACGATTCCAGAGATTGTCTAAATATTTACGTATGCTCGCTTCTCTGTTAAGGAAACCTACGTTCTACTTGTGTGATTTCAGTTGAAATCAAGGTATCTTGAATGAACCTCTATCAAGGTTTTTTTCTAATGCAATATATATAGTCATACTTAAATGAATCGATGCAAATATTTGAGCTCATTAGATTAAGTAAACGTCGATTTTTGTTCGCACTTCAGAGCTCCCTTAAGTAAAGGTTCATATTAATACAAAATACACCCCTTTTCGTGGAACCCCGATCATAGCACGACAGTCATTATTGCACCAATTATAATATCGCATTTTGTTATTTTAAGGATAATAAAATACATACTAAAGATAAGACGCACACATATATATATATGCATATATATATTTTTTTCTTTACAAACATTTTGAAAATAAATAGTTTTGTCAACAGTACGAAATGTATTTGTTCGAATGCACAACTCGATCTCGCTATTTACATCATGACATAACAACCCGTTTCGAATTCACACTTGTTTGTAATGTTAAGATAAAATACATATAAGCAATGATCAAAAACACCCAACAATCATTCAAATTACATCTGAAGATCTGAAGAAAACGATCTTAAAATATATATTAATTCTTTTTTTTTCTTTATGAAAAATGTTCTTTAAATTATTTGCTGACGTTCTGATCAGCCTTATCGTGTTTCGCTGTTTTACAGGGTGTTAGTAAACATGATCTGTCCTATCTTGGCATATATGTTTGTCATCAATATTGCTAGCATTGAATGAATAATGCACGGGAATTTCGATAGAACTAAGAAGAGGTATTAATGAGGCACATCGACTAGAGAAAAATCCGTATTTTAGGCGTAAATCGACATTTGGGCATCAATGTATTACAATATGAATTAATGATAATTCACAGTTCTTTTCTTCTCCTTGTATTGTTCATATTTACTATTGTATGTCTAATACAGATCATGTTCGGATTACGTAATTTATAATTGCCATGTTCGCACATTTTAATAGGTGACGCACAAACCTCCCTTAGTTGATTTTTTCCAAAATAAAATGTCCTTTTAATTGGTTTCCGTGATGAGGAATTTTGTGTTTAAACGATACAAAAAGAGAACCCCACGATCACTTGCACAGAATTTATATTACTGCAGGTCTCTTCTGTTTAAATATCAAGACAGTGCATGAACCCATACAAAGCAGAGCAACATTCTGAATTTAGAAAATTATTTTATACAAATTTATTCATATTAGATAGCTCTGACAGATACAAATTTGTCATTGGTCCAAAGCTCGTCACGTGATGTCGATCGTGAGGATCGTGAATAATATTATTTCACTCCCTGTCATTTTGTCGATGTTAAATTCACCACCCTATACACGTGTAGGCTTTTTTATCATACCCTATCCAATCGACCAAGCGCGCAGTAGCGCTTCGCCATTGTTTGCATTGTCTTAGCCACGCGCATTTGACGCAGAAGGCTGGACGGCTCGAGAAACAAACAAAGCCTGAGCTCGCAAGTATCCTTGATTTGATATAAGAAAGTGTAATCATGGTAATAAAGGGTATCTACGATAACAGATTTTGACAGATCATGTGTAATGCTCTATCAATTTTCGCCGGTCCATAAACAATTATATTACACACCCTACCAGTTAACATTTGCATAATAATTAATTACCTCGTGTTTTTACCGACATTTAATATTGCACAATTACAAATAAGTTTAATTTCCTATGCTATGTTGCAAATGTAATTTGATATTCATTTTATGTAGTCATTTTCTTATGTTTTGATTGAGTTATACCATTAAATTATTTGGATTGAATTGAAGTAAAAAAAAATGAAATAATGGAGAAAAAAGGGATATTGATCATGATGGGTTGGTGATATGTAAGAACAACAGTATTAGATACCACAGTTAGCATAGCACACATGGATTTAATACCCACGTTTATGATTATTTTTCTAAATATATATTTTTTTAAAGTCACGTGTGGGTGAAATATACTCCGAACACGTTTATAATTTAGCAAATAACCGGGGACTATGGTCTTTTGCCTTCGATATGTAGAACAGTAGCTATTGCAGAATAACATGGCGTTACCAGTTTTCTTGTAAAAAGTTCATGAAGGCATTCTCAGATAATCGGTTATTCTGGCTAAAGAGCTTCTGGCCTCCTACCAAAGGTCAACTCTTTTTCAACGCAGGTGTGAAAAAGATTCCATTATACATTGGCTAGTTCTTCATGTTTTTTTCAATGACATGTTTAGTAGAGCATGGGTTTAGTAGGAGATCTCTGAGCGATAAGTGGCCTTTGGCACGCCATTATGAAGAACCTTGGTAGAAAGTCACCTTTTTAATAACTAACAAGTCATCCCCTAGATGGTGAATCTAATGGGTATTGGAATATTAATGAATAAAGGAAATAAAGCCTAAGCCAAGGGCATATTATGTGCTTTTTCACCTCGCCACCAGCAATATCTGTTTAAAGTTTGATGTGGCCGAACATCCATGGCGATATTTGTTTCCTGACAACATGGTAATAAGGCAAAAAGGATGAGGAAGCATTTTTGTTTAGTGGAAATTTCAAGAAAAGTTAAACACGTTCGTAGTTCAAAGAAAAAACGAAGACAATAAATTGAACAACTTCCGTATTTGATACATTAAACATGTAGAACAATGCATTATGCTTTATGCATTGTAACCCCCTCCCCCGAAAGGCAATTAATGAAAACTGCCCCTCGTGCCTGTAATCGCAGAACCCCATTTACAATAATTGGTTATAATGCTTGGAGTTTTTGTGTCTTCGTGGCATCCAATCTTCATTCCAATTGCAATTATATCAGACTAAGGATTATCACAGAGTTCTCATTCCTAATCCAGTGGCTTTAGTCAGCCATCTTAAGTTTACTTGCGGTGAAGTTACCTATTCGATTCCCTTGTTCATTCGCTTCGGAGGAGCCGATACTTGATGTTGTCCATACGTACCATTAGATAAACTGTTTTCTGCTCTTTAATCCAAAGACATTTGTAAACTTTTCACGCAGTGTTTTTAGAATATGCATAGATACACAATCAGAAGTATAAGATAAGATTGTGGAAGTCGATAACCTCATTATTCGAACAAGCACAAGCGGCATTTTGTTGTAGTCATTGCAGGGGTGTCGATTTGTATCCGTGGTTGGGGGGGGGGGATGATAGGTGCCAAAATATTTTCGGCAATGGATCAAAGCAACCAAGAGGTAGAAGCGTGTGGCAGGTTGCACCCTCCCTTCCAAGTTATTAACTTTTTCAAGTCACCCTCAATAAAGATAACATTTCAGAGAATATAAGAGTGGTAATAAAATTAATAACATGCTAAATGTTAGTCCTGACTCTTGCCTGCAGTGTAGGCCTACCAGACTGATATCATCTATTTTTAAACGAAATTTAGACATTACAAAAAAAATCCAATGGTGAGGGATATCAACTTGTGAAAGTATTATGTTACCAGTGGGCAAATGCATTAATAAGCAACCAGGAAAGGTTCATGTAGACAGAAAATTCTTTATTTCCTGGTGATATAAACATACATTTTATGAATATTGATGTCTCCAAACAACATTCATCATGAAAACCCATTCCAATATTCTGTGTAAGGAGATCTCAAAAAACATAGTTCTCATTAGTAAATGAAAAACATATTGCTTTTGGTTCTTCATTTGACTCTCTTCCTTCTTTAATTAAACCAACTGAATCCTCTCTGCGGAAAACAGAATGCGGGAAAATTCAATGAAACAGAATATCACTGATGCAAAATTTTGTTCTCAAAATGACAGAAAATTTCCACTCCTGATCTCATACAAACTGTCTGTTTTTTAAAAACATAATATAAAACTTACGTTCCAACTACCAAACAACAAATTTCCATTATCTCCTTCTTCACCCAGATATACTTATCATACCAGATACGCTCTAAAATATAAGCATAATATTCCCCTAAGGCCCTGACCAGAGCACTATTTTTTTTCTCAAAAACTATAACCAGTCTTTATAGAAGGTGCATTATTATTGGAAGGGTGTTATAAACAAAACTTCAAACTTAATAACATTCTAACTTTCAAAAGCACCTTAACTATCTTATGCCTGTTACGTTTGAATACAATACATAGGCCTACATCAGCTTTTCAATAAAACAAAAATAAGTTGTGACATAATCTTTCTCCAAAATATCGAACTGGAGTATTCTGTTGTATTGCTTGTTTATGTACATACAAAGAGCTTATTTTCAAGAGGCACATTCTGCGCGAATGCCTGAGCTTGTAAATTTCGCGTATTGAAATTCACAATCAGTCCCAAATTTCATTCAATCTTTTTGTTTCTTGTTTTTCTTTTCACATTCCTTAAAGCCCTGTCAATAATGTGGCATTGATTATTTATTCGTTTTTAATTAGTTTTTGAAGAACTCCTAGGTGAAAGAAATCACAACTATTCTTGAATACTATTACTTGTTTTAGAACATGTTGGGCTGTCTCACATTGCCTTCCATCATTCCATGGCAATTTTCCATGTTTCTTTCAGCTTATTTCTCACTTCTTTTCCATCCACTCAACTAATTCCTGATCATGCATTAACATTATACCTACCGGCCATGCCTAAGCTTTTTAGGGAGGGGGATCCCGTAAAGTAATTTTGACATTGTAAGAAATAAACATGAGCAATATTTCATTGTAGGTTACTTTAAAGTCAACCTCTTTTTTCATCGCCCATTCACATCAGTTCCCTGAAGAAATGCTGGAATATATATGTCCCTCTTTCTCTTGTCTGTCTTCCTTTTCTCTTCCCCCTTCCTTTTTCTTCCGCCCGTTTCTTCCCCTTTTCCCAGGTAGCAAGCCCATATGGGGCCCATATGGGGATGATCTGGGTCACTTGTGCCATCTGGGCTATTTAATGGAACCCATATATGTAACCCATATGGGGCCAATATTTAGTAACCCATATGGGATCTATCTGGGCCAGCCCTTATGGGTCCCAGATGGGAATGAGCTGGGCGTACACATATGGGTAGAATATGAATATGCCCATATGGGTAACACAGGGGTAAAATCTGGGTTAACCCACATGGGATATATCTGGGTTAACCAATATGGGTACCAGATGGGATTAAGCTGGGCATACCCATTTGGGCCCAGTTTGGTATGGGTTCCATCTGGGTCCCATCTGTCTTATATGGGTTTACCCATATGGGTCCCATATGCTTCCTGGGGGGTGATTCACTAACAGCTAAAATCGATCCCAAATGAGATAAAATCGCTCTTAGGCTCAAGATCACTCCTAAGAGCAATATCGCTTTTAGGAACTGATTCACTAAGGCATTTGGGATTGATTTTAGCCTTAAAGTCGCTATTAAGGCTAAGAGTGATCCGGATCAAGTCTTAGCAACACTTTCTGGCAAAGTCAAACTCAAAGACAAAACTGTCAAACTGAAGCTAAATTAGAGCAAACAAGAGGAAGATAGATATTGTTAGTCACTGTTAAAGTGATATATCGAATCGTTTTGATTTATACTATGATAGGGTAGGCCTAACATATGTAAAACACTAAAGACTATAGTAAGTCCGCTTTCGAGAATACCACCCAGGATTCTACATCAAGACTTTAGATGGATGGGGACAGTATGTCTAACTTACGTACATTTAATAGGCCTAGGCCTACGTAGTACTACTAGTACTACTAGATCTATCATCTAGGCCCTACGTTAAATCCGGCATTTTACTCAAAACAAGCATAAAGAAAGACAAACTATACCCACAGAAAATCGTATGAATCCTCACACTGCTACATGAAACAGTCATGAATGATTTTTGTCATGTCTTATGCAAAATTTCACTCAGCTTTCTTCTAATGTTAAAACGAAATCAACATAGAAATGAACGTCATTGACAAGTTAAGCGACGATAGCTAGCTAATTATCGTTATGTCGATCAGCTACGCGATTGATTGATGCCCAGTGACCAAAATTTGAGTCTGTTGATTGGTTGGATTGATCGCGCACATGAATATTCATATGCGCGCATGATTATTCACGCTGGGATTGATCCCAGCCTAAAAGCGATTTAGTGAACCAGTCAGGGAGAATCGATTTTAAGCTGGGATTGAAATCAATCCCCAAAATTGCTCTTAGGAACGATATCGTTCCCAGTTAGTGAATCACCCCCCAGATGGTTTTCCATATGGGGCCCATCTTTCAGAGAATATGGGACCCATGTGGGTCCCACATGGGCTTGCTACCTAGGTCATTATCCTCTCTCTCCCACTCTCTACTTTTTTTTGCACTCTTGCGCTTCGCGCTTAACATTTAGCTCGTTGCTTTTTAACGCTGCGGCTTTGCATTTTGCGCACTGCATTTCTATGATGCTGTTGATTGAATAAATTGAATAAATTCATCAATTCCTGATGAAGCCGTATGAACGAGAATTATATTTATTCTTGTCTCATATACGGTTGTCTCATTTACTTCGTTTTCTATTTATATATGTATGTATTATGAAAATGAGATAGCAAAATGTGTATATTGATGGTCATCTTGCGAGTAATAACCATTAACTACTCTCATCGGGCTCTCATTAATTTTCTCTTCATTTTTTTTTGATGGTGAATTATTGGGGGAATGATTGTACAGGCCATCCCCACCTGAAATATTGGGGATATATCCCCCCCCCCCCGTGATCGACACCCATGAGTCATTGCCATGTTTGTCGTGTTTGTAGGCAGGATATATTTGGATAATGTGATTCTAGAGGCTTTAGCTTAGTTCATATATCAATGAAGAATGAGCAAATAAGGGTTTGAAAACAAAAATAATAGGCCCATCAATTACAAAGCAAATGCGGTCGCTAAATGGTAAGATATATTCTCAGTCAAATTCATTTCCAACTATTGTCAATTACTTATGATTCCATGTTAATATTATTATCATTGAAGGACTCCTTATAACATGTATATTGCCAGATATTTGCCACTTTCTCCCTAAATGTCAATCCATTGACAAAATCCAAGATCACGTTTTTTGCCTTGAAATGGAATCCAAAATTGTTTGTAAAGATAAGCCTATTCATTAGGGTTGAGTGCATTATATATTTAAAAAAAAAATAAACCTGAAGTTGCTGAATCAGTGTAAGCGGCTTTGAATAAATGAGTGGATTTAATTTACACTTTCCCTGAGGGAATGTACATATATTATACCATTCCTTTTGGGAGCAGTATTATAGTCTTTCCACGTCATTCAAGACAATGCATTAAATAAAAACCTACCACATTTAGTGAATTGCTTAGTTTCGTTTTTCCTGTTTCAAGAAGCAGCAACATTAGCTTGTAAGTGTCTACTTTATATGTAACTCGTGGATGAGGGTATCTATGCATTTCTATGTATGAAGTCAATCTTTTAATCCGGGTATTGGATTTGCAAGGAAAGGAATAATCCATTAACTACTGACTTATTTAATTCTCATTGGCTTTAATACAAAACCCACCTGGGGAGTGTTTCACAAAGACTAAGGTCGACTTTAAGTTGGACTTAACTATGGCAGGCAATTCATGCCACTGGCTGCTCTCACCATTATGATATTTAGATAATATTTTTTTCCTTCAATAATGAACTATCAAAAGATGTAAATTCTGTAGATTTCTGACCATGATTTGTACGTCCCTTGAGAGACCAATGCCAGTAAATGGTGAGAGAAAACAGTGGCATGAACGGCCTGCCATAGTTAAGTCCAACTTAAAGTCGATCTTAGTTTTTGTGAAACACCCTCCTGGTCCCAGTAGCCAATATGTTAACTACTTTATGCCAAACAAATAATCTCCCTGTGCCACATTGTATTTATCATGCGAAACATGTACCAAGGGATTCAGGATTGTTAAACTGTTTCCAGGGCAAGATTAATCTGTTTATACCGGTGTTAAGAAGGGTTGTCATAATGCTAATCAAAACGGTAGTAAAAATGGTAATGAGTAAATTATCAAACCTGTTGTGTTGCGCAAAGAAACCCTTCCCTGCTTCTTGTTTTGTGCAAAAGTCAACTTGTGTTAAACGAGCGGCCGGGTAGAGAGTTGACGAAAGCAATCGTCATGTTAAAAAATGTAATGTTATGTACATGTTACAATCAATGATGTGTGACTCGAATACAAATAATTAATCGAAACTTATCGAAGAGTACATATGATATTATGCAGAGCAATATTATATATTGATACTGATAGTATTTAAACAAAGATACATGAGTAGGTTTAACCACTTTGTTTCCTCTGTTGCTCCTCTCTGCAAGGTCGCTAGTTTGCCAGACATGTCAATTTGAACACAGCAATATGCACCAATTCACAAAGGATTGCTTCGTGCAGCACGATGGCTTAGCTCAATACAACCCTTTTGACATCCGTATATTAAATGAATCTTGCACTGGAATTGGTTAAGCAATATTGATGCATTCCGAATATATACCCCAAGATAAAATACAATAGGCCTATGACACAGGGAGTTTATCTGGTCTGGCATATAGAGTAGTATAATCTGAAAATACAGCTGCATAATTCACAAAAACAATTACATATTTGCGACTGTTCAAATGTCCTTCTTCCATTACTTTTTAGTTTGTAATATTTTTTTCCCGTTCATTTCGCCCCTTTGGTGATGTGCTTCTGCATGATAAATGTGTTTTAGCCCTTCATCGCTTACAATGGCGTGACGAAAGCTGATCAATTATTCAATTGTTTACATTTCAAACATGGAAACCATGAAAGAAACTCGAGAGAAACGAGATACGCTCGTTTACATCATAAAACCTAATCGAGAAGACAGAGAGAGAGAGAGGAAGAAAATAAATATGGAGAGATACAGTGGTTATTGCTGGATAAGATCACGTAACTCGCTATCGTCGTTATGCTCTCTTGATGGTATCGTAATACAATATGTGCTTATGTGGAACCTAATAATTACTGCATTCGAAAGCCGCATTGCATTAAAGAACATGTATTATGAATAATCTTTGATATATTGTAATCTTATCAATAATAAACAAGGATATTTACACAGTGAATATGTTCTAGGGTAACTTGTAAAAGTATCATTTGTTTTAAATATGTGAACATCATGCACTTAAGTTCATATATCACACAAAGAGAACGAGCAATGTGTGCATGCCGGCATTATTAATAGCGGTTGCATAATGATGCGCTATTTTGCTGACGTAGACCCTCGCCAGTGACTGGCGCGTAGTTTTTGGCGCGTTCGTTAGCGTGAGATCATGAAGCCATGAACGCAAAGTAACGAGTGCACAAATGCGGCCGTAGCTAGGAATTATTTGGCAATGCGCTAATTTCTCTCTCAGGCTTGATTTATAGCCTATTTATTACACGACGCTACCGAATTGACACCTCATGTGCAACGGGGCGTGATCTATACTGAATGTCTAAACAGTTTTACTTTTTACATTTACTAAATACCTTCTCTCTATCTCTCTGTCTCCCTCTCTCTCTCTATCTATCTTTCTATCTCTGTCTGCCTATGTATGTCTGTCTCCGTCTGTCTGTCTGTGTATATCTGTCTCTGGTTCTCTGTCTATTTTTCTCTATATCCATTCATCCATTATTATATCTATCTATCTACTATCTATATATTTATCCCACCCACCCACCCACTCTCTCTCCCCTTCTTTCTCGCTCTCTCACTCTATCTCTGTCTCTCTGTCTCTATTCCTCTCTCTGTCTCTCTTTCTCCCTACCTTCCTCCCTTACTCTTTCTATCTATCAATATATATATATATATATATATATCCCTCTCTCTCTCTCTCTCTCCCTTACTCTATCTATATATCTTTCTATATATCACTGTCTCATACCTACCTCTTTATCTCTATCTCTCCCCCTCTCCTTTTCTCTTTCTCTCTCTCTCTCTCCCTCCCTAACTCTATCTGAATATCTATCTATATATATATCACTGTCTCATATCTACCTCTTTATCTCTATCTCTCCCCTCTCCTTCTCTCTTTCTTTCTCTCTCTCTCTCTCTCTCTAGATTTCAAGATGAAGTTTGGCTTCAGTTTAAAGGCAGTCGGCATCACATTGTTGGCTGTGATCATCGCAATGGCCTTCGCTGAAAACCCCCGACAGGTAAAGAAAAAGCCAACGGTGAGTTAATGTTAATTGGGATAAAAAGAAGCACAATTTAGGGAAGAAGAAGAAGATTATAATGATTATAATGTAGCAAGAATCTAACAACAAGATTCGGTTGCAACAAAGACATAATAGTCAATTTAAACAAAACAAAAAACGTTGTTAAAAAAGTTATGTTATAAACAACAAAATCACTTAATACAAAAAAAATGATGATGAAGATAAAAAAGAATATTATGAAGAAGATGAAGAAGGATGGGAAAAATAAGAAGAAGAATAACAAAAACAACAACTTCAACAAAACAACAAAGAAGAAGAAGAGGAAGAGGAGGAGGAAGAAAAAAGGAGAAAAAATAATACAAATAAACAATACTTAAGAAGACCTCGGAATTTACGTTTTCAAATCAATGTGCGTGGGCAGATTATCAATACCCATTGACTGTTATAACAACCTTATCAGTGGAAACAAATGGATACTAAACGATAATTACGTCTTTACAAACAAAAGAGACAAAATTGCAGATTAACGAGTCTTCAAATAGCTCATTGTTGTCACATTGCTTTGGATATTGCCACAGCAATAGCCAACATTTATACGAATATTTACGGGCCACCCCGGGTTACAACAATTACAAATGACTTAAGTTCTTTTAGTATGAAGGAAGGGCGGTAAATGGGGGCTTATTTGCTAGCAACGAGTATTTAATTATTTAACGTGGTTGCAGACTTCGTAGAGCAAACAATACATCCCGGGTCTAAAATGAGTACGTGAAGAGAGAGGGAGAGAGAGAGAGAGGGGAGGGGTACCGTCGACATTGATACTGATACTTGTTCTATGAAATGAAATTGATATAGTTTTGATGGTAATTAAATATTAATTAATGAACTGTTCGTCACTATTAAAGTTGGATGGATATAACCGGAATAAGTAGCGGCTGTCAGCACAAGCAATCGTCCCCCGAATGGGCACACTCATTTTTCAGTTTTGTATTTTCTTTTGTTGGTATGAGGTTTTTTAATCTAAATTATACTACCCATGTTGTTTCCTAAAAGATGGATTTCCTTTAACAAAAAAAAAATAATAAAGGTACTTTTGTTTATTTTTGTTTCGGTCTAAGAGGTAACAACTGATCAATTATTTTGCCTAAAAGGAGTTTTTCCTCACTAAAATAGAGCAACTAGAGATGATGTAAAAATGGCCTAATATTCACTGGAAGATGTTGCAATATTGCTCTCATTTTGACATTGTTCTGAACAATATGAAACATGCGCTATTTTTCTATGCAGAATCTTACTGTAGGCATCGTAAGGATTACGCACGTATAACATTATCACGGTAGACCCTAGAACGGATACTATAACTGACGGGCGATTTCAGTCGGTTCAGTGAGTAAAAAGAGGGGCGGTTTCGGGCGGTTTAGTTGCTAAAGTGTCAATTAAACAATGGTTTTATCCGTCCCTGATTCCAAGAGCAAGTATTTTCTCTTCACATTAAATATGTATATCATTTGGGAGCTGAACTATTATCACGCCGTACTTCTTCAGCCACAATACCTGACTGATTAAGCCTTTTTCATAATCTACAAAATATTGTTAAAGCCCCTCTAAAGTGTTGGGAGCCCCAAAATGTGATGGCAAAATTTCACTGAAATTGAATCATAATGTGAAAGAGAATGTCATTTAAGACACATTTCTGCAAAGATTTCCCCCAAAAAATGTTTGTGAAGACTATTATCACGCCGTACTTCTTCAGCCACAATACCTGACTGATTAAGCCTTTTTCATAATCTACAAAATATTGTTAAAGCCCCTTTAAAGTGTTGGGAGCCCCAAATTCGCCAAAAAATGTGATGGCAAAATTTCACTGAAATTGAATCATAATGTGAAAGAGAATGTCATTTAAGACACATTTCTGCAAAGATTTCCCCCAAAAAATGTTTGTGAAGACAAATATTGATAAAAGAATACATAATTTGGGTTTTCTGTTGTATTCTTTCATCGATTTTCGACTTCAAACACATTTTTTTTTAAATCCTTGCAGAAATGTGTCTTATATGACATTCACATTATCTTTCACATTATGAAACAATTTAAGTAACATTTTGCAATCAATTGTTGGGGCTTCCTACACTTTAGAGGGGCTTTAATTGAAATATGATACTTATTATGTATATTATATTTGTTTTCTCTCTCTCCTAAGTACCGAGGATGGACAAAAATGACAGAGAGCCGGTGTAAGTACAAGACTCAAAAGTTAAATCGATATTTAAAAGGGGCTAATTTAAAGGGACAGAATTTTCAAAATGGTATATTCATACTTTTAACATGCTGGAATCGCCATTTATACGTGTAGATATACCATTCCATCAATTTTAGAGTTCACCCCTCTAAATGTTGATTGACAGTGTAAAGAGAAGATATAAAGTGTTGAGATTCTAGATATTTGTGTGTGCATTGTTGTATTTCTTTCTTATAAGTAATATCAATTTTGAGAGGGAGCTCTACAACATAAAAAGTGTATTATTTACAATTTCATTACTTTAGACTCGATTTCAACCGCGACAACGATCATTGAATATTGTAAAATCGCATATGCTTCCAATATGTTCATTTAAATTCATGACCCCATACCAAAACTTTGTATTACCTTTAAAGAAAGGGATATAATAAGAAACAATACATGTAAACAAGTTGAAATATCTCCATTTATTATGTAACATGGTACTTAATAAGTAAAGAAATAAACTATATATTTGATAACGAAAAGAAGAAAACCATTAGTTCTGAATAAATAAGCAGACAAAAGAAGAAGGCAAACAAAAAAATAAAAAAACAAAACAAGGGGTTATGGGCTATGAAATAAAGTCTTATTATTAGAGTCTTATTACTATCAAATTTATTTGTATTATCTTTATGTTCTTGATTTCTCTCTTTTCTAACAGATGGGCCGACAGTACGAGATGATGGGACGTCGAACATTCAAACAAGGGCATGGAACTCACGAGTGAGAGTCGGTAAACGATTGGGTAAGACATTTTTTATATGATAGTTTTTTTACTTCTGCAAAAAATATATAAACATCATGATAAATGTCCACCTTTGCCAGAACTCAACCTTCAATTTGGCGTACATGTTTATTTTGCGAACCTCGACATAAAAATGAATAAATCAATTTAAAAAAAATGTATATATATATATATATATGTATTCATGTATATTATATATAAATATTAATTTAAAAAATGAAAACAAAAAATATTTAAAAAGGGGGTTATGACGATAATGATATTGATGATAATAATACTGATAACAATACTGATAGTAATGATAATGATAATGATAATAATAATATTAATAATAATTTAAAACAAATTAGAGTAATAATACATGAATAAATAAACAAATAAAATAACGTGTATCTGTACTCATTTATAATTGTTTAACAATGTGGTTGCTTTCTTCATCCATTTGCCACACGTGCATTTTTTCTCAAAATGATTGTAACCAATTGACTCCAGGATTGCTTTCTAATACCATGACTTTGCAAAGATATCAATCTACGGTATTGATTAGCTTCATGACACTCCTTTTAGGAAATTGTTTGTGTGGCGTTTAAAAAGTAAAACATGACAATTTCCCAATTGATTTTCCCAATTGATTTTCCTAATTGATTCGACCCTTGCTTTCTGATGATAATACCATACACATGTTTGAAGGAAAATTAATTTTCCTGTTTGATTCAAATTCCAGTTCTGGGGGGTGTTTCACAAAGACTAAGATCGACTTTAAGTTGGACTTAAGTATAGCAGGCTGTTCATGCCATTGTTTGCTCTCCCATTATGATCTTTAGCTTAGTATTAGCTAATATTTTTTCCTTCAATAATGAATTATCAAAAATGTAAGTTTTGTAGATTTTTACCATGATTTGTACGTCCCGTGAGAGACCAATGCCAGTAAATGATGAGAGAAAACAATGGCATGAACGGCCTGTTATACTTAAGTCCAACTTAAAGTCAATCTTAGTCTTTGTGAAACACCCCCCATATGTTCCTACTTTTTGTTTTAGCTGTTTTACTTCACATAGTTGAAGATATCGACAAGCGTAACAATTTTGTTTACTTTTAATCCACTGTTCTATGTTTAAGTTGATTGTAACGAATAACCTACTGGAGAACAGTATTATTATTATTTTTTGTTGTCTTTTGCAGTACCTGAACATGATTCTTTCGCCAAAAGGGAGGTATGGGGGCCTCGTCCAAATATACTCGGTATGTATAATACCAGTGTGATGTGTCGTGGTATGGTGGTTTATTCACTTGACTCTCAATCGAAGAGTGGATGGGTCGAATCCCATCCTGGCATTAACATCTTTTTGCTAGAATTGTTTCTTCCACATTTACTACTCTCCACCGAAGTGTATATGTGTACCTGACAATTGTTCAGGTAATAATGATTGCAGGGCACTCAGAAAATAAAACAGTATTGATGCTGATGAGACTCCCCTTTGTATAATATTACAACTTCATCGCCACTGCCCCTGCCTAAGGACAAAAAAGCACCAAGTCCACGTTGACAGTATTAATGTGAAAATTTAAATGTTATTATAACGCATTAAACATTTTTTTATTCGAAAGGTAAGCGATTTTGTTTAGAAATTAATTTTGCATTCATAATCCCTAAATATAACCTCTGTCTGTCTTTGTCTGCCCCCATCTCTCTCTCACTCTCCCTCTCCCTCTCCCTCTCCCCATTTCTCTCTCTCTCTCTCTTTCTCTCTCGTTTTTCGGTTTTATTCTCTTGCCTCTATTTTCATGATATTATTTACAATGTGTCTCTTTTTTCTGCTACCATCTCTCTCTCTCCCTATATGTCTATCCCTCATCATTCACCTTTTTTCTCTCTCGGTCTCTCTCTCTCTCTCTCTCATTTCTTTCTGTCATTCCCTTGTCTCTATTTTTATGATCTCTATGACTGTATGTCTCATTTCCTGCCCCTCTCCCTCTCTTTCTCTTTCTCGTTCTCACCACCACTCTGTTTTTTTTTGTATCTGTATATTAATTTTGCACGCTATTCCGGAGCGTTCAGTCTCTCTTAAATTTTGCCATTCTTTATTTGTTTTAGGGACAGCGAAGAGGGACTGGGATTTTTTGCTTAGCCCAGAAGGCAAGTAACACCATGCCATACTTCATTAAAAATTCATAAAGCTCACTTTCTCTGGGACCTGCGAAAACGAGTAACCTCGTTGAAAGTCTAATCTGTATTTTGAAAGTCTAAACTGTCAACGGAAGAAAGAGAAGAGACAGTGGTAAAGACGATAAGCTTCGGCTGAAAGTTGTGATGCACTTTGAATAATGTTCAAATGAAAACTACACTATAGAGAGCATCCATGAGGTAGCCATGTTTGCATGCTTGAGTGCCCCCAATCCCCCACCCCTCCACGAAAACCACGGGGCAACTCAACTTATGACGAAAGTCAGGAGTGCAGACGATTCATTGACGACATAATGTAGCATATGCATATCATACTATTGATAAAAACAATTCGTTAAAATCATTATAGGGCGTACTTTCTTGCTTCATAACTACAATAATCCTTATAATTTATGTAGATCAAAGAATTTTATTTGAACTTTGTTATTATTGATAAAGATCCATCATCTGAGGAGGATGAACCTGTACATTTGCAATAATAAGTGATTATTGTTTGGAGCTAGCTTGGCGTCAACTACGTGTACAATGATTAAACGCTTATCTGGCTCCAGAAAATGCAATATTATTGTATTATTCTTCAAACAATTATTGTATTATTCTTCAAACAATTATTGTATTATTCTTCAAACACTTATTGTATTATTCTTCATACAATATTCATAACAATGCATTATTTTTAACTCAATTTTCAATTCAGAAATCAATGACGCCTTGGATGATGCCCAACTCCTAGACGACGGTCAATTACATCAGCACGCCGGTGAATCAGACGATGTATTGAGAGAAATCATGGATTACGTCAAACGCGAAGGTAAATTGTTCCCACGCGTCATTTTTCGGTACTTGCCTGGCGTACGGCTGCGCCAGCGATCGGTGCAATCTTGGAAGAGTCACGTTATCAAAAAGTAAAGCAAAGACCAAAAATAGGGGGAAATGCGATTGCAAATTAAACATTGCCAACATTGCATTTATCAATTTTAGATGTATAAATACGATCAGCGCAGGTATTGATGCGTTCGAAATAACACATGGGCTCCTTCTTATATATTTTTGCGATTGATCCTAATCAATCGTAAGTTTGCATTCTTCAATATATGATGTACATAATTGTGATTGATATCAATCGCAAATAGTTGCGATAAATCGGAACTGTTTATAAGACGCGGCCCCGGTGTGTACCGAGCATTACACGTATTAAAAAAAAATTCTCAATGCAAGTGCTGTATTAATTTCGTTGAACACGAGATGTCGATTGCCTGGCGTTGGACTGCGACAGGGACTAGTACGATCTTTAAGCAAAATGCGATTGTAACTATGAACGATACGAGCATTGCGTTATATCACTGACGTATGCGCTTGATGCTTTTCTCCTGCTTTATTTGCGCAGGTAATAACGCAGAAGTATGACGTCCCGTGTGCAACGGCAGAAAATGATGTTTATACATGAGGCCGATTTTATATTAAATAACGGCATTAATGCGCGGAGTAGACAAAATATGTTCGTTTACTTTTTGTTTAACTGACGCTTACCATCACGCCTGCCAATGCATAGAAAGCATGGCGCGTTTATTTGCATTTACATTATGCAAAATATCACTCTCACGTGGCTTGTCAGAGACTGCGACTGTCGCTGACGCAGTTGATAGCAAATGGTGCCTAGTTTACAACATGCATATTTATTTATTGTGGTATAAAAAAAAACATTGTACATGGCAGCCTAGCGGCTGAATTGAATACAATTTACATTAGTAATAACAGTAGAATACTGCACAAAAGACAATAGTATTAAAAGTCATTAAAAATAGTACATTCATAACAAAACAATAGGTACACCTTATTCAAAGAATATTGATGGTGGGATAACGGAAGTGGGTAATGGATGTGAACAAAATAAAGGTTTTATGATATTCATAGGAAGAATATATTGTTGAATAGAGTAAAGTAAAGTATGATCAGTGCTAAAAGAAATAATCTATTTTGCATGCTTCACAGTAGGCCTATTGTCCTATGGGTGAAAGGTACATGTATGGAGAACAAAAGGGACATATAATTCACATAAGTTACAAGGGAAGAAACTTAAACCAATACCTCAGTGCTCCCAAATACATGTGCACTTTTTCAATTTGAATGCTTTCATGATGCGTCAAAGTTTCTGACGCAATCTAACTTCGTCAAAATGACACCTCATTTGCATGGGAAATTAATGTAGAAATGTACTTTTTTGACTGCAATGTAAAATTCAATAATGCCAACTCTTTTCGAAGTTGAAAATAGATTTATAAATAACAATAGTAACTGACTGTGATTTATTATGGGGAATTGGTCTCGTCAAAATAATCATAATTTGAACAAATTCTGCTGAAATCACAGACAACGAATAGCAGTACATAGTGCATGCGGGTAACTGGTACTTGGAAACGCACAAACATACAGTATCAAATCTGCCCAAAATGTGTAAACATTGTTTTTAGTCATAGTCTGCATACAAAAGCTTGGTCTAGGTCATAGCATTCATGCGTCAAGAACTGATGTTGCGTTTGCGCCAAAGGACTCTCCTGTGTATTGAGCTAGATTTCATTAATTTGCGCAATCAAATTGACGCCGCGACTGCAGTAGTATTCGGTATAATTTCTTACTGGCACTCAAATTCCACTAGCAAAACTCTTTGCATAATTTGCTCTGAGTAACATAGCGCCATCTATAGGCGAATTGTTTGGTATTCTGCTTTGCTATTTTACTCAAATATTCGCTCTGTATACATTTTCTTTATTATTAGTCTACCCATCTTGTTGTTTGTTTTGGGCAATTTTATCATGTTCATGTTTCCATTGTAGACCAATAAATCCTCACATGTGCTATTTCTCATTTGAAAACCCCTAATTAATGTGTGTGTGTGTGTGTGTGTTAATGGACTGTAGGATTTATACCTCAATTAGTGCAGAACTTAAGTTTTCACCCACATGCCCCCTTCCCCCTTCCCTCCTCATCTAAAATAAACAACATTTATTTATAAATACGTTTTTTTTACTGACTGTTGTTGAGTGGAATATTTATATAAAATGTCAGATGAGTGGTATAGAATAGTACATATCTGGTAAGGTAAAATCGAAGATGTGTGAACTCAGCATCCACCCTCCCCCTAGCTCTCTCTCTCTCTCCCTCTCTCTCTCTCTCTCTCTCTCTCTCTCTCTCTCCCTCTCTCTCTCACACACACATACTCTCTCTCTCTCTCTCTTTTAATATATATATATATCTATATATATATATATATATATATATGTAGGCCTACATCTTTTTTATCTGCCTCTCTGTCTATCTACCTCTCTCTCTTTGCATCTGACTGTGTGTCTCGCTCTCTCTCCCTTTCTCTATCTCTATGTCTCTCTACATATTTATATGTCTATGTCTTTGTCGGTCTCTCTCTCTCTCTCTCCCTGTCCCTGTTTCCGCCTTAGTCAATCTCTCTCCCTCTCCCTCTCTCTCTGTCTCACTCTCTCCTTTTCTATCCCCTCTCTCTTTTTACCCTTTCACTTTCTTTGCTACCTGTCTTTATTCAATTCACATTTCTCAATTGTATATACCCCCTTCACCTCTGTCTGTCACAATTTATATTAAGTCTGTCCCTCGCTTTTGTCTCCTGCCCGCCCCTCCTTTATTTGTTCTACCTCGTTAGCCTTTCTGATGTGCTTTCGATGTGCTTCGATTATAATCTCTAATTATTTTAACATGCTTTTATTTGGTTTCTTGCAGGTCGTCAGAAGTAGCACTCCAGTAGGTGGACCGAGTTTCGCTCGTGACTTGAAAAATACAATTTTATTAAAGAGAAAATTACAACATGTACATAAGATAAAAATGGTCATTGGTACTGGGAGAATTTATCTTCAATCATCAGCCTCCTATCAATGGACTTTATAATGTAAATAATGTATTTATATTTGGTTTAACTTTATTAATATTTTATTGAAGACGTAATGAATCATTGCGAAGAAGACTTCTGGATGTTATGTCGACTATTACATAAATTGATTCATTTATTGTCCTTATTCTGCTCATAATTTATTTGAGAAAGTACTATAAATATTGTTTCGTCCTCTATGTATCGCTTTTACATCATTAATTTTGATTGTACTTGCTTGAAAGAAAACCTTAATAGAAATGTTTATATTAATAGGGGTCATATCGTATGCCAGAGCGAAAAATAAGTGCAATTATAACGCAATCCCGAGAAACATGCACTATTTCATGTCGTCACCTTGTATTTAATACTACCTAACAAACATAAAGAATAAAGTAGAGAGCACGTATATTAGCCCTAAACATTGTGTTTATGTCTATTACACCATAATTGTAACTACTTAACGTATTTAGCTGGATAAGACCATGGCAACAATAATAGAAGCAACGGAATTTAACTATAAATAGGGTAAATAACATCTGAATCAAAATATTATGTATATAGTCATAATTAATTGATCGCTCTCTTAGAAGCTTAATCCACAAAATGCTCTTTTTTGTGGGAGGGGGTGTCTTTCAATGCAAAAAGGTATTATGTTTGACTGCGTCAAATACTACAGAGCTGTTACGTTCCTTCAAACAAAAACACAAATAAAATATTCATATCTCATATCAAATTAATTAATCTAAATTACAGTGGTACTCGTTTCTCGTTTTAATCAAGTAAATTGCTACCGGAAATGTAATAAATTTCGTCAGCTATGTATGCAGAATGGGACTGAAATGCAATTAATTGTTTAATAGCCTCGAGTAAAACAGCATGATTCTTACGAGTGCAGCCTTGAAACTTCATTACACGGGAGTATTTCAAATGAAAAGAAATATATGAAATTAATCGCAAATAAATTGTCTATTTAATACATTATTTACTCGAAATTATGACTGTTCAGTTGCCTGTGCAGAATCGAACCCTAATAATGTATAAACAATTTTATTTCTCAAAATGCGTTTCTGGAGGAAGCAACTTTAGGGAATACATTTTACTATATGAAGGCTTTATGTTAACTCCTCTCATTTCGCTCTCGATATTTTTTTTATTAGGGAAAGTTCACTTTTATTTATAGAACTTGAACAATAAGCCATGAGCATATATTAAAACCTGGATAAAAAAGATTGATTGACCAAAAAAAGCAAACATGATTTCCTTTTTTCATTCAGTATAGTGCACGTCTGAAAAAATAATATATTGTAGTAGTATTCAAATGAATTGATTGTTGTATTTCGTTCTTTAGTTTCTTTAAACTATTACATACATCTCGCAATAAATGATGATTAATCTTTAAAATAAACCTGACCTTTGGAAAGCCTTTGTTTCCGACATGTTATTACGCATCAGTGGTGGATCGGGGGTGGTGGGGGGACCGGGATGTTAACAGAATGGAGGGGATAGCGGTATAGATAAAGAATAACCATGCGCTAATGGATTTTCCAATGTCTTTTCCTCATTATTTGTATTTCTATAGTTTGCTTGTAAGAGATAAACAAACAAACATATATATATATTAGGCAGATCGGTACCCCATACCCGTCTTGTGCTCCCCTTTCCACAGAATCCTGGATCCGCCACTGAGCGTTATACGATTTTGCCTTTGAGGTATTTTGTTGGTAATCTCCTTAATGTTTAACATACTTTTCCTTTTGAAATAAGGACAATTAATCTTCAAACACGATCAGGACTTGAAAGAAAGTGCTATCAACCGAACATGCTTTAGGATATGCGATAAGGACGATGTGAGCTACGAGAGATATTTAAAAGGGAGGAATAAAATGCAGAAGAAAAGGAAAGAAATAAAAAGATGGATAGAAGGAAGGAGAGATTGAGAGAAGAAAAAAAGGTAGATGGATACCACTTAAAGAGGAGCAGGGAAATACAGAGAGAGAGAGACAGGTATAGAGAGACACAGAGAGAGAGAGAGACATAGACAGAGAGAGAGAGAGAGAGTGAGAGGTGGAATTGAAAGAGAGACATAAAGAGAGAAAGAGAGAGAGAGAAAAAAAAGAGAGATTTAGTTAGAGAGAGATAGAGGGGGAAGAGGAAGAAAAAGAGGGTTAGATGGAGAGATGGGAGAGATATATATATAGATATATATATATATATATATATATATATATATATATATATATATATATATATATATATATATAAAGAAGAGAGACAAGAGAAGGGGGAGATGAAGATGACCATGTATCGAAGACATTTTTTATTTAACAGTTGAACAAGAAGAAAAGGAAGAAGAAAATTGAGATAGGAAGAAGGAACTGAACAAAAATAAGAAGACGATGAAGAAGAAGAAAAATACCAAAAAATAAGTAAAAATGAATAAACAAACAAATAAAGACAGAAAGAGAGAAAGTTAGATAGACAGAAATAAATAAATTAAAATGTTATTCTTTGTCTGTTCTGTCCTTAAGGTTGCTAAGCAAACCAGAAAATGATATGATTTTTATTACTTGTCCATATTAATTATGCTATTATAATAAGAGTCATATGTCTTGTAGTTATCTTTTGTTGTTATAATATCTGAAATTTTAATTTCCTTTGTACTATGCATATTGTAAAATACTGAATGTCTTGCTTTACAAATACAAATAAAGTTACAAACAAAAATGGTTGAAGGCCGGTATTTATATGTGGCTTTTGAAATTCATGAACTATTTTAAGATTAGGCAGAACCATCACTAATAGGGTAACGATAAATATGTAATTAATGCTGGCTACTGGTATATTTCACATAAGCCTTGAAGAAAAGTAAAAGAGAAACCCTGAACCTGAAAACTAAACAATGCTCGTGTGAATCTGGATTTCTGCTGTCCAGACTGACATAATTTATAGTTATTATCATGATTATAGAGAGAGAAAACAAGACAAATATCAAAATAGTATGTATGCACGTACAAATAACACGAATAAAAGACGTTTTCATTCAATTTTCCGTAATTTAATATATATGTATATAATCATATTTTCCATTAATGGACGTTTCACAAATTATTTTACACGACATTACATGCGTCTCCGAAAACCAAGCAAGAAAAAAAAAACGGCATTGCAGTACGTTTTGGACATTTTCAAAACATTAATTTTTCCGTATAATGTCATTATTATAATTACATGAGAATTTACATACATGGTACACAACAAACAAGAGTAGCATGTTTTTGTTTTGTACATGTCTTAATATGAATTGAACAAAAAAAAATATAATACAGCCTGTCCACTATCAAATTTTCAAGGTTTTGAAGCTTTTCTGTAAATACTATGAATATTATGTTCGTCATCTAAAATGTATTTCTAAAGAGATCTTATTTGGCATACCATAATAGTTATCTACATTATGGCATTTATATGGCGTTACATACATATACAGCTTAATCGTTTTTTTTTTCTTTTGTAGCTAAGTTTTTGCCAGCGACATTCAATTTCTTTTTGTTTACACAATTGGCGTTTAAATAGTACTTATCATTTATCAAGCCTCTGCCATCAAATTTTCTCTCAAAAAGAAGAGAAAAATGCATTATGTTTTTATATGATAATACAAATTGCTGTTTCTAACAATAGTGTTTGATTAAAAGTCACATTTTCTAGAAGAAAGAGCTTTTAGATAAAAACGAATCAGGGGCAATTTTCATTTTTATTAAATCCAAAGAACTGCAAATCGTTTTTACCGTGTTATACCATGTTAAATTATCACTCATACCGTTTTTAATCACTGCGTGATCTTTATTCATTTAAGATTGAAGCAACATAATGAGAATGGACAAAAATGTACAAGTGTTGGATATTTTAGATATCAACAGCTGCATTGCCCACGCCAATGTTATCATAAAAATAGAAATAAAAGAAGGGAACCTATGACGTCATTTTTAGATTTGGCGTCACACATTATATAAGTCGTATATCAAAGTCATGCTTTGAAGAGCGATTTTAATTGTATAATGTTTCGAATCATGTTTGGAGTATAAATGATGCTCACTAAACATGCGTTCTTAAATTTTACCACATCCCCAATATTGACATAAGGAGTACACGAAACCCTTTTGACGAAAATTAAACATGTGTCTTTGTAACCTGATTTACACAAAGAATGAAATAAGTAAACTGACAAATATATATGCTTGGAAAGAAGACAAAAATGATAAGACAAACGATATATCAAGAACTGTGGTAATAGCGTTGTAATTTACTTATTCGTCTGAGGCATATCATAATCTTATTGTTTGCAAAGTAATTCATGGTTAAAAAGAGGGAGAAGGGGTAGACAGGACACAGATAGGTGAAGAAAGATTGGGTATTAAAGGTAAAGAAGCACACATAAAAACATAGACAAATTGAGAGAGAGAGAGAGGGAGAGAGAGAGAGAGAGAGAGGGAGGAGAAAAGGGAGGAGGGGCCAGGAGTAACAACGCAATCTTTCCAGCACACAATGATTTGATAGATGTGTCAACTTTTTTACCTTATTATTTTGGTATTTTGGTTTTCATTAAAACCCTTCTCCCATCTCATCATTATTTACAATTATAATCTTTGTGGTTCTTTAAAGTATCCAAATTCTTTTTCGCATAGATATTCCTGAAAATTGAATTTCATGTCAGGTTTATTAAACCCCCTTTTTCTAGACAAAAGATCTGATGAGAATAATCAGTTAATAATTTATTTGTTAATCGTCCACACTAATAATATTGATTTTTATCTTCTTAAGAGTGATTGTGGATTAAATTTAGCTAGAATAAGAGTACGAAGGCATTTTCTTACTTGTTTTAACATTGACCTTGTATTAATTATGCTCAGGGTATATTGTGATAAAATTGTGTCGTCTAAAATAGCATTAGAAATGGGACCCCTTTTTTCCCCCTATCGTCTACCAAAAGGTAGAAAGTGGGGTACTCTCTCTCGTATCCTGTTTTTAGTGCGCCCTCTCTTGTTCGAGAAATCGCCCAACGACGATGATGACAGTGATCCTTGGTGCTGCGATGCGCCGTTGAACCGCGATCGTTTTCCAAACGGCAGAGGGCGTAGGTTAGCATTTGGGTTAAGACCACCAACATTCCGGCATTGCCTACCGCGGCATCGACTTCGTTTATCGTCATCGGGGATCATGAAATCGGCGTTGGCAAGATCGAAGTTTTCGTCGAGTAATGCATCGCTTAGGTGGGTTTGTTGCGGTGGACTTAGCCCGGTGATTGCGGCGAGGAGTCGGTGGGTGGTGGCCTTGTCTAGTTTATTAGGATCAATGTTCTGTATTAGACGTGCTATCACAGTCATCAACAAATCGTCTACATCACTGTCCGCACCTTGTTGCGTCGCGACGCCCTTTACGTCGTACATGGATTCAGGGTTCGAATCTGCAATGAATATGACCACAAAAAAAAGAGAGTAGTAGACACGAAATGAACAAAAAGCACAGCTTATGAAGCTTAGTAAATGTAAAAAATATCAAGCTTATAACAACCTGATTTATTTAAGACTGAACTATTCGATGATTATAAGCACAGGTTTTGTGCTTCAGCCATACATAGACGTTGGACATGTACACCGCTGTTCTAATGATTACTTTCCATATTGAATAAACATTGACGTTCTTAAAACAATATTTTGTTGTTATGATATATCACCAAATTCTAGAGTTATTTTGGAAGATAACTATCAACAATAGATGCAAGGATAGCAAAATGACTGAATTAAAGTGTCAATCCGTCGTTTTTATTGGCTATTCTGTGTTGGTTTTTTTCAATTAGGTTTTAATTAACTCAACTAACATTAATAGCACATATTACTTAAAGGTTATACAAAGTTTTGGTTTGGGGTCATGAATTTGGTTAAAATGAACATATTGGAAGCATATGCGATCCTACAATATTCAGTTATCGTTGTCGTGGTTGAAATCGAGTCTAAAGTGATGAAATTGTAAATAATAAACGCTTTATGTTGTATAGCTCCCTCTCAAGATCAAGATATTAATTTAGCTTTAAAACAATGTTTCTTGACTAAAATCGACCGATTGACTATTCCCGTTTGGAAATTAAATATATCAACTGCATATTATGAGATTGTCATGGTCGCAGCTACCATTGGATGGCCGTATAGGCGCAATTTGAAATTTATCAAAATTTACCGGGAGCACCGGTAAATTTTAATATTCCATTTTTCTCGAAAGCAGAAGTATTTTAGGTGCTATATTTTCTAGTGCTTATAATACATCCTCAGGGGCATCCAAATATATCAAAATTTTAAAGAATCGCTATCCGGCCATTTTCAAAATTTCCCAAAACTTTGTATTACCTTTAATGTATTAGATCACGAGCTATGATAATTTCTCTTTCAGATAAATGGCATTACATCAAATTGTAATGATATTGATAAAGTTGGTAAGCACATCAGCACAAACACACACAAATTAAAGGTCTCCCGGGTTGAAACAAACTGTCGTATTAAACATATATTTTTAAAGCAGATGTTTTTTAAAGGACCGAAATCAAACAGTATCGCGTTCCGCCGTCCAATTATCACTGATGACAAATTTTCACAACCTCAATTCACTCTTTGAAATGGCGGAAAAAACACAATTAATGAGCACTTAAGCATTCGGTGTTGGACGAGCGCCGTGTGTAAATCTTTACAGAGTAGTTCAAATATTAAAGCTTTGAAGCCCCCAGGCAATGAATTCAGGAACCCGTCTCTGGTTTGTCTTTCTAGTCCATTCAACCCACCCAACCCCTCTCCCACACACACACTTTTCATTTCATAACAAGTATATTTTCTACTCTTTTGGCAATGGATCGTCACAATGCGGTCGCGTTATGTCGTAAATTCCTCTTTAAACGTTTCCGCATATTTGCTAGTGACATCGGTAGGAGAGCTCTTTCTCGTTTAATAGATGCCAGTGCAAACAATGTATTCTTTAGAATAGGCATACTAATGAATTGGGGCTTAATTTCATCATGCTCGAAGCTTTAAGAGTAGAAAAATATAATCATTGAATCAAACATGCAGGAATATATGACTTGTATTTAAGTCAACATAAAGCACTTGATCGTTGTCTATTCATTCCACATTTAATATGACATGGCGAAAAAATTACTGAAAATAAATAAAATAAATAAACTGATCCAAAAATATAAATTGATTAGGACATAAATTTACGCGTGCATGATAAAACAATATTGGTATCTTTCTATTTATCTTTTTTATGTCACATAGCTTGGAGGCCGCTGGAGCGACAACGAAATGGACCTTTAGACACAAGTTCTCCATAACTTCATGTCATATTTGTATATGACGGAATAAATAAGGCATATTTGGTTTTTAAGGCAAATAGAAAATTGAGTTAAATTCTTTGAATTTGTATTCGTATCAATTTTATTGTTCCTCAAGATTCATAAACCTGAAGAGATATTTTGTCAATTCTTAGGCAGTCACGTAAATAATTAAATGCTAATTGTAATTTTGTCTTTCAAAAGGGTCGGAAAACAACTTCACAACAAATAATTGATTGGATCTTTCTATTCATTAATTGAGATAACTGGCTTCAAAATCACTAAAGGCGAATCTAAATATGGCGCGGTAAACCGCCACGAATCTTTCTTTGGCCAACTGCGATAAACGAAAGACTTGCGCCTATCCACTCGGCTCTGTTTCATAAGATACAAATGTGAAACGTATTACACTTTACGTCATCATAAAACATTTAAAAACAAAAAACCTACAAGGTTTTGCCGCATTATATCTAAAGGAGCCTCAACGGTAAATTAGCCTGCAACATTTATAAAGGCCTTTTCATCTCTATTGTTAAATTGTTATAAATAATTCAAACGTAATGCAGGCATTCAGCTATACCGTCAAAGACCTTAATTGTTCCCATGTATATCCATAAAATGTTGTATTTCATCCTGACGTGCTTTGATGATAAGTAGGTATCATGTTCGATTAGATAATGATAATTGTATTGATGATTTGTGCGTGGCTTATGATCATGTGACCTATTTCAGAGTAATTTGTTATTTCATTTTTAACATCAAAGGTTTTGTTATTTAGATTCCATTTCATGTTATTGCCACGGATCGCCCCTAAACATCTGTAATTATGATATTGTTGGTAGTTGTGCTAGTAAATTGCACAAAGGGCGTGACGCAGAAGCCGCCTTTCCCCCGTAATTAAACGAGATCACTTAATTATCTGCCTAAATAGATTTAGCACACGAGCCATGCATTTAAGCAACGACAAGGCATACTTGATCCTTCGGCCCCTGGCAAATGTGACGAAATTGAGAGAGTTATCGTGTTTCAGATTATTAAGGGGAATTATTTTCTACGTTCAAACGATACATGCTGACTTTTCTTTAGATGGGGCAAATAGATAGTGTTACAAGAATATACGTAAACGTTTTTGAAATTCATCTCATAACAATGTTTAAAAGCATTATTCGATCCATTCCTTCTGAGTTATATTCTACGAAGCAATTGAAGTGATAAAGTAATTGAAACAAATATATCGAGGATAACGGCAATGCATAGCGATTTATGACGTGAAAAAGGAATGACATTAAAAATGATTAAGAGGTAACTATAAAAAAAACAGACGACATTTTTTACCTGATGTCATTTGAAGGGGAATCAGGAATATATAAAATATGAAAAAATGATAAGGTTCATCAGGTATCATTTGTTGTTTCCAAATCTTTACCAGAACTAAACCTTTTGTTAATGATAAATAGGAAATGATTACAAAACCCGATCAAATCGCCAGCGGATGCCATTAGATTAAGAATATTCCTTTTAGGGGACATTTCAACTACAACTTTCTTTAAGACTGACAGAATAGTAAGACCCATCGATTACAATAATTGTCTTTATCATTGTTATTATTTATTATTTGTAGTATTATCGTTATTATTATTGTCATTATTATTATTATCATCATTATTAATAAAGAAAATACATAAGAAATCAGAAAGCAGACAATTGATCAAGTATAGATATACAAATATAAAATAATACAGTCCCTGGAACGCCAGGGACAAACAAAAAAGTTCATCCAATAACTGTGGCAAAGTAGGCCTAGTTTTAAACATAAAGTACTTTTTTACAAAAATATTGAAAAAAAACAAATTACATGTTTTTCATTTTTCCCAGAACTCAAAATTTCGTTAAGGGACGAAAGAAGAACAATACAAAAAAAAACATTTGCCCTCCAACGAAACCAGTTGGAAGATTGCGAATGGTCACGTGCACCTTACCTCACGTACATACGTTATAATTATGTATTCATGCATTTGCTTTTTCACACCCGAATCCTTATTTAGCGAGACTAGAAAATACACAATCAACTTTCAATTCCTTTGTGGCAAAATAATGACCAAACAATCCACAAAATTCCACAAAGAAAACAATGCGTAAAACTTGTTTCTAAAAGTTTTGAAGTGATTATCTTCTTATGAAACATATGCGTATGATCATCAAATACAAGAAAGTTAAACTCAATTTAAAAGACTCTCGAGAAATCAATTGAGGGAGATTTTTCTCAATTTTTAGCGATCATGTTCTAAAGAAGAAAGGAAAATCGACGTGAGGCTCATTTTCAGGGAGTTGTCTTGCTTACCGGCATAAAGTTTTGAAGGAACGTAGTCGTCCCCGGTTGCTACCGCGCAGAGGAGAGCCAATAGGACCGTAACCGTTGTAACACTCGTCCGCACCTCCATCGTGTGGACCAGGTGAGCTGTCCGGGTGAAAATAAAATGAACAATTAAAATGATTTTTAAAAAATGAGAAGCCGAGAAACCTGCCATTAGACTTTAAAACGTATTAACCTTAAATTAACTTTAAGTATAGTGTGTATGAGACTGGGCGGGGGCGGGAGTGGATCCAGACAACTGTGACTATTACGGAGGGCATTTCTATATTTGTCGTAGAGTTAGAACATGCCAATTAGTGAATGATATCCCCTTTACAGACTTTTCAAACCAAAAAACACACATGATAGAGGTTTGATATATTAAATCTATCTATCTATCTATTTACCCCCCACCCCGGGGCTAATGGGTCATCATTTGGAAATGTTTTTAAAAAAACATTTTGTAAATTATGAAATATTTTGATCAGTTTGTTGTTGGCAAATAATTTTTAAATTTTCTCCCTCTCTCTCTCTCTTACGTTTGATAGAGGGGACCTGTATTTGTGGTGTGCTCCCCTCTTTCTACCCCACTGATTTAAATTGACAGGACCCATTATATGGAAAGTAAATAAACAAAGATTATGTGTTCATACAATGAACAAAACATTTGGTATTAGATATCATCGTTAGATGTGAAACGAGTAGAGTGAAACTTGTATTAAAAGACATTGGGCCTTCTGATTATTAAAACAAGATCAGTTGTCTTTAAAAGTAAGTAGTCTTTGTGTACGGGGTTTGTACACTTTTCATTGAAAAGCAATTCGCGAATAAACAGAGAAAAAAGTAATCAAACACAACTGCGGTCTTATTTAATAGCCAAGTCGTTTTGACGGTGACATCTGAAAGTAGTACCTAAAAAAGGCTAATTGGTTTGTGTTTGATAATTTATCAGGCCGATTACATTTCCTCTGCAATCTCTGTTCTTATAGTTATACCTTGATATAATTTCTAATTTGGCGGTGTGTGTGTGGGGAAGGGGTCGTGCCCCTGCCCCTTCAGCTACTCAACTTAATATCACTGACGTCGTCTACCTTTTCATTTACCACATTTCATTGAAAAGCAATTCGCGAATAAACAGAGAAAAAAGGAAACAAACACAACTGCGGTCTTATTTAATAGCCAAGCTGTTTTTCTTTACAGCTTATCGCTAAAAAGTTTTGACGGTGACTTCTGAAAGTAGTACCTAAAATAGGCTAATTAGTTTGTTTTTGATAATTTATCAGGCCGATTACATTTCCTCTGCAATCTCTGTTCTTATAGTTTCACGTTGATATAATTTCTAATTGTCTCGACTTCCGATGGCGGTGTGTGTGTGGGGAGGGGGTCGTGCCCCTGCCCCTTCAGCTACTCAACTTAATATCACTGACGTCGTCTACCACCGAAGTACATCTTAGTACAATAACCCCCCCCCCACACACACACACACACATGTATACATACACCTTATACCTCATCATCATAGAGATACTACTTGCATTCGATGGGGGACGTGCCCCTCGTCCCCCTTTTTGCTATGCCACTGAATATATTTCATGAGGCTCAATAGTAAACTACATCGTATCGCGTACAAGTAATAATAACACTTCTTGCATTGTATTGTTAATCGAGACGCGGACGTGAAATGCATATCAGTTTTGGCGCCCTTTGCAAACCGAGTGGGTTGCACTGCTCCCGTTTCCTCCTCCCCACAAGTGACACTCGTGGTTTAAATCAATGCTCTTAACACGCCCCCTTGATTTCGTGGTGTGGAATTCAGACTAAGGACCCGGTTAAGAGGTACAAGAGAGCTTTGATGGATTATTTTGACCTCGAAAATCATCTCCGTGATACCTGTATAAAGGAACCACCTGTGCATGAACACCACCCTTTTGTTTCCTTGAAAACCGTTTCCCATCGAAATGTACTTACCCCAAAAAATCTCTCTCTCTCTTTCTATAAATATTTATAAATGTAAAGACCACCTGAATACAGAATCTCTTTGCTTTTCTCCCTTGAGTTGTCTTAATACATTACAGTATTTATTTCCTATAATATTTTTTTATTGCATATAATTATATTGAACAAATTAGTGTTCGGTAATATACATTAACAGTCATAAGTATATGAATACAAATTGGTAGTAAAATCTGAAAATCAGAAGCTACCTTCAAACAGCAATTGAAGAAGTAATTTGTGCGATTCTTTTTCTTGGACTAGTAATGTTGTCTGGTAATGGTTTCACAAAGAACTAGAAAATCAATCATTGTTGACAAACTCTTATAATACAGGTATTGCACCTCATGAATTGCCATCAATTTTATGTGAACGAATTATTTTTTAGTTTTTCTATATGTGTTATTTTTGTGCTGCTTGATTGTTTTGTTTCAATGGTATGATAATGTACATGTTTGTATTTGTTTGTATATGTACTTACAGTTAATAACTTAAGTAGTCATACCCTTACCACATTTTGTATTTGTAACCCGAATGTCACATTTCCCAGGTCCATAAATAAAGAAATTACACTTGAGGTTACGTTTTAACAAAATAACCTGACAATGCCTTTATTAGCTTGTTGTCAATAAACAACTGCAAATCAATAAAACACTGAAATAAACCAAAACCAAAACTTATAACATTATAAGGTATTATAACTTATAACTAAGCCGGCGATTATTTAAATATTAAAGTAAACAAATTATTAAATGTTCATGAGCTCGCTACGATATCGATCGGTATACGCTGTTGATCAGTATCCGGCGTCTCGGCGTCGTCGAAGAGGACGTTGCAGCACGCAGAAAACAGGAACAAGTTGAATGATAGCCGCATGAAGCATAATGAAATTCATCAAATAAAAGACCCAACTAAAAAACCTAGTAAAAGAGCATAATAAACAGGACTCTTCTAATAAAACAGTTTCTTGATAATGTACATCTAAAAGGATGCAACAGAGGCCCTAATTCAATAAGTCTACCTTTCATTCTTGATTTACACAAAGCACAAATAAACGTTACATTTACAAGGGGTGTGAATAATTTAGTTGTTAACTGTATCTCGTGCACACTTTGTCAATAAATACACTTAATGCTGTATTCATTCTGCGATGAGCAAATGGATTAAAAATAATAAATAAAGACGTTACAAATCTACTGTTAATTACGTTAGTCATTATCTTTTAGATACACTCATGTTACCATGACACGTTACGTAACCCGAAGAAGCTTTCAAGCGGCGGTAAGACATGGTAATGGGATTGCCCTTGAGTTGATTTATTGCAAGCGTTTTCGATCGTGGTTACACGAAATTAATGAAAAAGAGTCGTGTAGCTAATGAAGCAGCAGGACCCGTAACCGGCCTTTCTCCTCCCTAAAAAAAGGGGGGAGGCGTCAAAGAATATGGTGTGACACTTTCCATAATATATTTCTTTGCCTTGACCGTGTTCTTCTTTATTCATTTAAAAAAAATGATATTTATAAAGTTGGAATAATATTTATGACATGATTGTAACTATATTATTTATTTTGGGTAAAAGAAATGTATAAATATATTCCCAGAGCTTTATTGATCAATCTCTATGGCATTTAAGATTAGTCAATAAATTTCAAGGGAAATACAAACTACATCTGTCAAGAATATATCATATTTTCTCAGTCTTTCAATGAAAAGGATTAATAAAAACATATTCTAATTTTATGGGCAACAGTGTATTTCAACGTATTTGGTTTTGATGATTACGATGACTATCTAGCATTTATTGGTATACATATAAATACAATTGATAATTTATATTTTACACCTGTACCGCCCCCTCCCAAGACAGGATCCTCACGCCACGCCACTGAATAAATATTAAACCATATTTATCGTATCAGGGCATATTTCCTCGTCTTGCGTTCCCGCGAGGCCCGAGACTTCCCCCCTCGTGCAAACGATGGAAGGTGCTGAGGCGACGGACCAGAAAATTCGGTATGATCCTGAAGCTCTGTGACTTCCTAACATTTTGTGACCTTTTTCTTGCTTTCCGGTCTCGCTGGAGAATTGAACGAAGCAAATTGAATTGGGGCGATAATCTTGTGAACCGTGGGGTTCTGGTATGCTGCGTGTCGTGTTTGATAAAACTCAACATGCCCCCTTAAATCGTGGCAAATTAAACGGTTTTGTGGAAGGGGCTATGGAAACCCGTAACCGATTTACACTTTAAACGTTCAATGTTGTTGTAACACGTTACACAATGCATGTATATATTTTTATTGATTTACTATTAGTTTTGTTTGCAATATGACACGTCCAATGTTATGTCATCAAGCCTCATAATTCCAGCATTTCTACCCAGCGAACTTCCAATGTTTCGGCAAGACGTTATATAACAATGATTTTCTTAACCTCTCATACTTCTAATGCTTTGCATATATTCATATATATATAATACTCTACTGCTATACTTACTACACTTTACACTGCCAGTTACTTGATAGCATTCATCAAATCAATCCAGCAAGGGTGTATGCTTTGGTAAAAATGCACTTCGGAGAGTTAACCACTCATTTGTAATGTCAAATGTTCCGCAAACAATTAATCCATATCGTAATAAACATATTTAACTATAAAATATGTTATTCCAGATCTTATAACATGCATGAGATGATATATATGTAATTGATGAGACGAATCTGGGAGTTATGAATATTGAGAGACAGGGAGAAAAAGAGAGAGAGGGGTTTGCCTCAGTGAAACGTGGAAGAGGAATAAGGCAAACGAAAAACAGACGTGTGAGTTAAAAAAGGGATAATTTGTCATTCTCCTTTGTGTAACACTTTCACAAAACTTATGATACTTTAATGGTACTTCATTCACTCATTTTTTCATTAATGTGTTCATCAATGATCGAATCCTATCCATTAAAACAAGGTTACATACATAATTTGTTCGTAATGTGGGGCGATTAAAAGGGAGCTACTCGATTGTCGTTTTAAAATATCATTATAAAATAATCCGGCTGTTGAGAGGCATGAAGACATTGATTTTGTATGAAGTGGTATGTATTTGTAATGCCATTCTGGCTCTCAACAAACAAAATTATGTTTCCAATGTCACTAGGCAACCTGTTTCTTGCGGCTATTAGTTCAACCTGTCATAATGTCCGATCACCAGAATGGGTGGTTCGGCTTCGAGGGACTTCTCAGAAAACACCGGTTTACTAACATTCAAATATTATGCATAGTTTTTAAACAAAGGTTGTTTTGACGACTTGAAAGCTTGTCCGAGTCTTACCCGACATAGCAACGATTAATGTATGCATACTGGATTCCAAGTGGTGTAGTCCATGCACTATTAACAGGTTTAACTTATCAATAGGTTACCAAGAAAGAAACATCCATGGATTTGAATAGGTTAGTGAACCAGTCTATTGGGCAGAATAGAGTAGAAAAGTAGATACAGCGATTGTCCTTCACAACAAGCAGATAATTAGCAAAACTTAAGTGCAGATGTGAAGTGTGCCTTTAAAACGGGTACCATGACCTTGTAGTCATAGGGGGATGGACACAACTATTTAGCCAAGGAAGAAGGATGGGGAGAGCAGAGGGCAATGCCCGAAAATCGACGGAATGCACCATCATGGTTATTTCATTTTAAAATGCAACGTTCATGTCTAGTCACTCATTTACTTAATAACAACAACAAGGACATCAAACACACAAACAAACAAACCCCCACCCCACCTTAACAATTTTTTTTTTTAATTTGTTTTAAAATTCTTTTCCGATGCACATCAGGCGTCATCTGTCTGGGGTAGCCATGTCACGTTGAACTCGTACACAGTTCAATTAACAACATTGCGTTAAATTAATGGGTTAGTACTTTCGTTGACCAGCTGGATTATTACGCAATTCAAGTTATACAAACGCAAATATGATTGCCGTCCCCTGTGCAGCAGTCATCTTTGCCAGCATCAACGATAATACAGTGTCGTTTTACTTTTAGACCTGACTACTGCCTTTAATTTTAGTCGTCGCGAAGTATATGAATAACATTATTTAAATGAGGGGGAGGGCGTCCATTCATCAGTCTACAATGCGTTTCCTTCAAGATAAAAACGTACTTTCTTTCGATACAAAATAAAGCCGGGAATGGCAAAAAAGGTGAGCCTGCACTTACTCACTGCGAACAAAGCAACCTTTCTTGTGACCTCGCGCTAAAAATCGCACTTGAAACGGCGAGGTGTTTAACGCAGCTGAAATGCCCTTCGAAGAGGGTTTACGAAATGCCAAGAACACCGTCTAACAAAGGATCTACTTAATTATTACCGCATAAAATGTGAATCTAGCATTTTAGCATTGGCCATGCAGCGCTTGCAGCTAATAAGTCGTTATCCATTTAGTGCATTATGAAGAGATATTTAACGACAGACGATTAAACGTGACGTAAATGGAAGTCGCTAATTGAGTTGTATGTATCTGATTTAACCCAATAGAGGGATTAGTTCATGGGTAAATCTTAACTAACGAGCTGTATGTATCTTGATAGAATTCGGCGCTATAGAACTGACATGAATCTCGATCAGTGAATTAACTTCCCATTTGCAATTAAATAATCCGTAAACGAAATGTGATTTGTCCGTTTTATTGAGCATCAATTTGTTATAATACCATAACAATTTTCGTCAGAGAGGTACGCAAGAGATGACGTTTCCTCATTTCTAGATTATATCATAGTCAGACATCATAAAGAAAGCACTTTACAGGGTTAAAAACCATTTGATTTCAGTGTAATGGGCATTTCTTTAGAATATATGTGTGATAACAATGCGACGAGTTATATTGAAGCGCCGTTGAAAAACTAGATTGATGAAAAATGTAGGATGTGGATGGAGAGAGAATGAACATGATAAAGGCAGAGAAAGAGACAGAACATGGTGAAAAGAACGATTGAGAGAAAAAGAGAGTGAGTGTGAGAGAGAGAGAGAGAGAGAGAAAGAGAAAGAGAGAGAGAGAGAGGATCCCAACTTCATGCCAATTTATAGTTGATTTTTGAAAATTAATCCAAAGTTTACGCAGTAATTCCGTTTGATGATTTACATTTCTTGGAGTAACTGTCAATTAACCCCCTCTTTCTCTCTCTCTCTCTCTCTATTCCTCCTTCTACCCCCGCCCCCGTTTTTTGTTCTCGCCCTCACTTCCTTCCTCTTCCCCTCTTCACTTGTCCTCACTCATTTAATTCAATTCGTTGTAAAGCTCGTGGCTGTACTTTCGGGGGAAATGGAAGGGGAAGAAACCTTTGTTATTTGTAATCTACTGCTATTAATTCCATTATTTGACACGTTCGGTGGGCTGATCGTTTGTTTTCAGCCTTTGTCATGTTTGCTGTTAATCACTGATTTTAAAAGACGATCAATCTATTACAAATGCATATCATGAGCGCAGTACTCATGCTTATTGATGGTCCAACATAAATAATATGATACAATCGGGATAAAGCAATGTCTTAATAATCTGTATTCATTTATTCTTAACCCATACCTGCAGCGTCGTGTCCCACGCTTATGATCAAACTAGAGCGTTATCAGATTTATAGGGGATTTAGCCTGTTCGCCGGTGTCGAATCTAAATGCTATTACATATGAATTACCATTGCCCGGCCGAGACTCATCGGGAATTCCTTTCAACTAGGATGAAATGATTTAGTTTCACAAAGATATCAAGATTTGTTTGTCTGGTTTTTAATACGGAAGTCGAAACCACCTCTGAACTAGGCATTTTCGGAACAACAGCAACGGCGATTCTGTTCACTTTTCACCGTTGTTGTTGATGTTGCTACTATCAAACCAGAGCCTTCTTTACACAGAGCTTGGCTAACTCGGTTTAGCTTAGTTACGGCGTGGCGTATATTATTTTGTTTTGTGTTTGCCTATTTGCCATATTGGGCCAAACTTTGAACCGGGTTGGCTTTTAATTTAGTGCATTTAAACATATTGATATGAGGTACTCAATTTCTTGTGGTCTCTGTTAATAGAATCTACGTTTTTTGTTACATTTATTTGTGTTTAAATCAAAATAAAATGTTTTAAAAATATGTGAAATATGAAAAAAATAAATAACCCATACTCTTTTAAATTTAACGTTTGTTATTTCGTAACTCAAGAATGAAAGGTGGACTACTTGGGATAGGGTTTTAGTTGCATCCTTTTAGATGTAATAATTAATATGTCACATTCGTAAAGAAAAAAAACGTAGATCTGGACAAATGAATTTGGCACATACTTGGTGAGGGTATGAATAAATTAGTTGTTAACTATATTCCAAAGGCAATGTACTTTTTTTAATCCAATACTGTAACCCTGTGTCAAACAACTTCCCTCAGTGGCGTAGCTACAGGGGACATGGAGGAGCACGTGGGAGCACCAATTCGGAGCACGTGCCCCCTCCAGTAGTGAAAAAAGAGATAGATAGAAAGCAAGAACCGAGGGGAAATGAAACGGAGATGGTTGGAGTGGGTACAAGAAAACGAAGACGCCTGAAATACCTCCCACACCCACACCCACACCCTCATTATTAGCCAGGCAAATGTGCGTTTCATGTTCCGAGTTTGACCGGTCCACCCCCCCCCATAATCATAATTCAAAAAAAAATTGTGATATAGAATGAACAATATTACTGGAGAAGCAGTCGTTAAATGATTGTGTTGTGATATCTAGTCCAACTTTGATTATAAGATATCACGAGCATGCCAATACATCAAAGGGCCGGTTCCATTTCCATGTTAACAATAATCATTACTATCAATTTTCTGAAATCCTTCACCTGTTGTTTATTTGGAATTAAATATGGGTGCCTTCTGATTTAATCTCAGCGATTAAGGCTAACGTGGCTGATGAGCTATCAGCACAGATTTTAATGGTTCATTAGCAGTACTGGCTGTCCGCAACATCACGTTGTCGCTAAATCAAAAGTTAAAACTATTCAGTCGGTAAACCTGGAAACGATGACGCGATCAGACGATGACGTTGGTTAGATATTTGATTACCATTTTAGCAAAGTTTCACAATCCAGCTTTTCGTCTTTATTTCACCTACCAATGATACTACGAAATGCACATAAGACTCAAGCATTAAAAACAAGAATTAACCAAAACAAACGACAAAACACCGCACCTTCGGTTGTATCAAAAGCAAAGATGATACAGCTTCCCTCCTTTAACAAGACAACATGAAGAAAAGAAGAAAAAATGATGTGAAGAATATATATACGACCTACTTTATGATGAAAGAGGTCCAGAACATCATTGATGATGAGGGTCCAAGCATACTTAAATCAGAAATTGAACATTTAACCAAATTTTACCTGATAATAATAGCACATCACATCACATATTCCAGCGGATCTGAAAAAGTCTTTATTTGTGCCAATCCCTAAGAAACCTAAGACAAGTGTTTGTGATGAATTTAGGACTATGGGTCTTATGAGTCATGTACACAAGATGCTCCTGAAGATTATACGAAATCGAATAAAAGATTAAATTGAAGAAAAAAAATAGGTATGGGACAGTTTGGCTTCAGATCTCAAAGTGGTAAACATGAAGCCATATTCAGTTTGAAAGTGATAACTGGAAGGTATATCGTAGTACAGAAGGGGCTGTATGTTTGCTTTATTGATTACTTTAGTCTATGGCATTTGACAAAGCTCATTATAATAAATTGATTGAAAGCTTACAAATGGTCAATGTTGATGGTTAAACATACGTCTCATCTCCGACCTCTGCTTGGAGCAAGCAGCTGCTATCAAAATCAACAATAAAATCACGGGCTATACAGAAATCAAAAGACGTTTGTAATGTCCCCAACTTGAGCACTGAGTTGATATTCAGGGAAATTACAGATATGAAGGATACAGTGCTGGGGACGTAAACATTAATAATAAGCGCGATGCTGATGACACTGCATTGTCTGTGAAAGTGAAGAACATCTGCAGCAATAACTAGATGTTGTAAAAGTGAAAATTAAGAGTTTGGCTACATATGAAATACATTTTAATAACAAAAAGATAAGTCTATCGTTTTTAGTAAGGCAGAGGAAAGCACGATACTTTGTTTGGAACTAGAAAGCCATATAGTCTTACATCTACCTCGGACAAAATATCCCTGCTGATGACAAATTCGAGGCAGACATCAAACGAGGGATTGGAATTGCACATGATACATTCCTGGCAAAGAAAGACTTATTTACAGCAATAAATTGAGAATTGAACTTACAATGAGACTTATATATTGATTTGTCTGGTCTGTCCTTTTGTATGGAGCAGAAAGATTGACATTGACAAATAATATGGAAACCAAAATTACACCATTTGAAAATCGGGTGTACAGAAGAATGATGATGCTATCATGGAAAGATATGGAAACTAACAGAGAAAATACTGCATATGGTAGGACTGAAACAAGATATCCTGATCGGAATGGTTAAAGAAAAAGAAAGGCAAAATACTTTGGCCACATAAAATAAACGACGGAGTCGTTTGAAAGATTTATTTGAAGGAAAAGTAGAAGATTTGAAAACCAAGAGGAACATCGGGAACTACCTTAGAAGGTAACATAATGAACATGGGGTGAAATGACACTGACAAAGAGTGTACTAGTATAATTTTAATTACCCATCTACATTATGTTCTATTGGTGAAAATAAATGTACAACAAATCAAACTAACCTGATTTTAGATTGTTATTATTCATGTTTTACACATAACTTCATTAAATATATATTTTGTTTACCTAGTTCGATGTTGGAACCAAAATGGACTATACAACAGAGGCCAGTCAATAGTTTTTTATCTCTTATTTCAGGGAATCAAACAAATTCAGACAAAGACAAAAGCTATTTTTATCTGTCCACCTCATGGTATTTTTCTTTCACCTGCAAGGCTCTAATCAGCAGTGGCTCTAGGAAATTCAATGTCGTGTTACCACTTATTTATGGGGAAGCAAACGTTGAGGATATAGCTGTTTATTCGGCTATTCGAGAGCTGTCAAAAGTATTATAAACGTCTGGCTTGCCCCGCGCCTTTTCCTTTTCTAAATTGAGAGCTTAGCACACACCTAATGCATTTGCTTGCATGAATTCTATTTATTTTACCTAAAATATGCTTCTTTCGTTTCTTTTTTGGGAACCGACTTTGTCTACATCAAAGCAATGATCGCTTCCCTAGGACACTTACATTTTCACTCGTTTCGTCATTGAACAGCATGTGTGTTTACTTCATTGGAATGACCACGATTTTCCAGAAGAATAATCGAATATTTCGATATTCGCTAGCCGGGAATTAAATCACTGGACTGCCAAACGGCTTTGGTGTATTTTGTTCGTAGACTTTGTACGTGTGATGGATTTCGAATATAAACAGCAGGAGTTGTATATTCGGAAAAGTCAAATAAAGCTTGGGAAAGATCTAAGGAAATCAACATTTTAAAAGGAACAATCGCTCACGTGTTGCTAAAGTATGAAAACCAGCAAACTACATCAATGACTAAGCTAGTGTTGAAAAGCGTTTTCGCTTAAAGACCCTATACGATGAAAATACATCTTTATGTCAACGGAAAGCTGAATGAACGTATAATACAAATATAGAAGAATAACAACAATATTTTCCTTTTTAATATTGCACAAAAGCCAATGAAAGTCTAATTTTCCGCACCTCTCCAAGTTAAAGGTCAACAGGGGTCAAATAGCTGCATCTATGAGGACGACAGAACGTATGGACCCGATCGGCTCGCCTATATAGCCGTGACGATGAGCCGTGCTTGAATAATGCAAAGTCATTGTTAATACACGTACTCCAGATGATGTTATCAAGTCGATAGATCTTTAGGTTTCAAAGCTTTATATTTCGATTTGTCAGTTTTTACTCCTTTAACAGACACTAACATAATGTACAAATGATATTATTGTAATATGTGGCTTATAATCTTTCCGTTGATATATAATTCATCTATCTCATGTTTACACTACCGACAGGATCTTTTAGAATATTTGATTATCGAGTTGATTTCTCGTCATGGGAATTCTTTGCAACCGAAACTGTGTCGGAGTGATTGGAAAATGCTGATCGTGTAGCAGAAAAGTGCTGATGTATAGGCCTACTTTGAGGTTTTGGAGTGAGAAGAAATTGGCACAGTCTCGCTAAAAATCAATTGCATTGTACACAGATATGTGTATATGGGACTACACAAACACGTGGCATGAACGCGTGGTCCGCGTACTTTTGTTGTTACTTGTCATATGTTTAATACGGGAGAAGTTGATAAGGCATCCTTTTCAGGGAACACTTGTTTATATGGTACGCTTCCACACTAACATCAACATAATGACAAAAACTCACAAACTATTTTTCACCTTTCCTAAAACTCGACCTTCCCTTTGATGCAGCTAGGCCTATATCACGACTTATCGTTTCGTTTACCCTACTATTAAGTTCATTTAATATTCCAGTATCACCCGATTTAGTCAAAAATATATCCATTACAACTATTACGTAGTAGACGGTACTCAATGCCTGCTGCCATTAACTTCAAATATTCATGACCTCCTCACCCTCCTCCGTTAAAAATACAACCCACGTCCAACAAATTTAGGTAATTAGTTTTACATTTAAATCTTGGGTTACGTGTAAAACGTGATGAAAATCATTCATCCCCTCAAGTGCGGAGTCATTAAAAATCTATATTTGAAATATCGGGGCATGTTTGTAAAGGGGCATGAGAGCATGCGGAGAAAGGAGTTCATTATGTCAGCCGAGTCCGTGACATTCAGGGGGGTGGAAGATAAACACAATTTGTAGAAAATGGGAATGACTTTAATTACGACTCGTTTCCGTCAATCTAACATTTGCCAAATTGATTCCCGGCAGCCATAATGCCGTCGTCGCTTACAGAGCGATACACGAGGCTTTTTTTTTCTTTCATTCTTCTTATTTTTCTTTTTACGATCGACATTTTGTGAAATAGGTCACGTTATATTGGCCTGTGTTCTATCCTTTGCATTATTGGATTGCATCATGACACTTGCTTTTTGTTTCATTTCGTTATTCATTTGTTGTTTTTCAATTGGCTAATCTTCGTTTAATTACAATTATTTGTATAGCTAGTTCTAGCTACCCTTCTCAATTGTTTCTTTTGAACTGAATATTTCATTCACCTTAATGTGTCCAGAGTCATTGTTTAATCAGTATACATGTTGATAGACATGTAAAACTGTATTATTTTTGTGAAAAAACTGGGTTAGCATTGAAGTAGTATTTCAACCCTCCTTTCCCGCCCTTCCACCAAACATTTGGGGCTCTTTTAAAAATTCATTATACGGGAAGAAGAAAGCGAAGAAGAAGAAGAAGAAGCAGAGGAAGAAGAAGACGAAAAAGGCGAAAAGGAGGATAAATAAGGAGACATTTTGCAAACATTTCCTGCTCAATAATAATTATTAACAACTTTTTTGTATATGGGTCATAACGTTTCCTTTTACCAATAATCCCCCTGAAAGTGCCTTGTACAAGGCTACGCGCGAAATTGAAGATCCAAGATTGTAATTGAAGAAGAAGCCATTCCTAGAGTTATTACTTTCGAACATTATCAGGGGAGCTGCGCTGAAGCCAACATTCTGAAGATCATTCATAAAGAGGTTATGAATCGATTTCGAAAGAAAACGATGGGCTCAGCTTACCAAGGAGATTGCTATTTCATTCCCGATCATGTTTAGACGATGGTTTACTGCCCAATATTAAGGTTCCACTGTCAGCATTTCTTCGTATCGACGCCCCTGACAGGCGAAGCGCCATGCCGAGTGTGTTATTAAATGCGCCAGTGTAACCCGAAATTGAATTTGGCCCATAGGCCGGTAATTGAACGGGATGTTTGGCGTGATCATTTTGCACGTTTAGTTTTTGGGCGGTGTTACTCTCACAAGGCGCACGTGCGTGCGAGAGAGAGAGAGAGAGAGTGTGTGTGTGTGTGTGTGATTTTGTGCGCGTGTGTTTTGAGTGCGTGTCAATTATTGACGCATTCCTACGTCAGCAAAGAGGCGAAATCGACCTTTCGAGTGGCTAACAGGCTTAACTACTTACTCCAGCTGCACATTTTGTGTCAGTACCACTGACAACAGTATACAGTAATTTACGCACCAACATCCTACGACCTATTACCCGCATGCACAACATATGCAGCGTTTACGGTGCAGGCGCCACACTGGCGCAAGTTTTGGATGAGACCGAAATTCAAATTTAATGACGCAAATGCCTGAATCGACGTAAAAAATAATATGTCTTAGAAACCGCGTTGACAGTTGGTCTCCCTTAATTATGAACGCACCTTTACTTGTGCTAATTCTTCCAATTTGAAGCAGTCAAACATACTTTCAAAAGTACACTTCCGTCAAAACGCAATTCGATGTCACACAGGACGTTAACTATATTGGGTCGATCGAGAATATTCAAGAAAACTTATAAAGGCGCACAGGACAGGCAGTCCATTGGCACCTACGCGACCCATCAGGAGTTTTAAAGTGTTTATTATAATATATAATCATTTAACAGGTTTTTACTGAAACACAGGACAGGTAAATTTTGTAACAAGAGTCCCGGTAATGATAGGTTCATTTGCACTACCGCCTAAACACGACTTTTATTTTATGTTAATACAGGGCAAGTGTATCCAGTAACAAGTACGCGCTGCAGTCAACATGCAAAGTAAACCCACCGTCTGAACACAACTATTATTCTTCCGTTTCAATGAGGTGGTATATATATATATATATCAATGCACACGGTGCTATCATTCCGAGACATTCCAATCCATAAATCAAATCAATTCATGGCAAAGTGTAAAGAGTCTTCACTCGCAAGATTGATTACATCGCCAGCACGCCGGTAGAATAAATTGCAACTCAACGCACGTTGCTGTACACCACGCATAATGCCCGATCATAGCATATTCGGACGAGGGGGTGTTTTCAATTTGGACTTGTTTGTCAAACAGAAATATACATCACGCTGCTGTTCTTTGCTGAAAAAACAGAAAAAGCGATCATCTGCACACGAATATGCTCTGTCCTAAGCCTCCTCCCTACACCCACACGCACGCCCTCTTTTCTTTCTGGCCTCATTCCTCCTTCTGTTTTCTCATTCTACACGAGACCTCTAGTCTTGTTAGAAGTATTATGTACATATTTAACTGAAATATTTGAATGTATTGTACTCGTGACCTCATAACTTAGATTTTCGTTATCCTCTTTGAAAGGATAACGATGACCGATCTTTCTTGTTCTGATTTATAATCACTAAATTTAATTTAACTTGAATTCTGCACCCTTTCATTTTACTGTTTTCCTTTAGAGGATCCGAGATGGAGAGGGCGGGGAGATGGAGCCGCTTATCATGTGCATGTTATTCTATACAGATTTAACCCCTAAACCTAAAATAACAACTTTCCTAACAAATGTTTAAATATAACTTAAAACAAACAATTAGCTGTCCCCTATATGTCATACATCACTTTCTTCATCATATACAGCAAAGATATAAATAAATCACTATCATGTTTATCTCCATAGTAAAACAAAACACCTAAATTAAACCCTATCCTAACAAAAAAATTATAATTTAATTTCAAACAAAAATTTACCTGTTCTCTAATCCAAATTTTACATATTCCTTCATCATAACCATATACAACAAAGACATAAATGAATGAAAGAAGAAATAATAAATAAATTAAATTAGAAAGAAAGAACAAAATCATCATCGCGGTGCTACTCCACGGTAGTCGGATATGTTTAAATTTCACCTATATATTCGCAAATTGATCAAAATTCCCATGTGGACATTTACAACGGCCGCAATAACTTGATGAGGGGGAATCCTCAGTGCAAATATGACAATGCAATGGTCATTTAAATCTTTAAGTGGGCATGATGCAGCGACGAGACAGGAAACGTTTCCCTTAAACAGCCTCTTGACCGACCAGATTGCGCACACTGCAGGTCAGTTTAAACGTGTCTTAATTTACACTCGCCATTTGAGTCAAGTGATTGTTTCCAACAACGCGTTTTCCGATTTGTTTCACATTGACAGTTTCAACTCACCTAGTAATAAGGGGATAAGTGGGGAAACAGGAAGGGATGCCATGTGCCTCTGCAGTTTAAGTTTGAATATGAAAAGTGACACTTCATCTTTAGTATAAACCATCATGTAGGGCTTTGGGGCTGATGAAGGTGGTGATAGAAACCGATAGTGAAAGATACGGTTGGAAAATAGTATTCGTTGAAATAGGTCGATCAAAACAAACTATCTAACTAACGTAATAATTAACATAATAAACAAAATATATATACATAAATAAACGATTGAAACGAAGTTCAAATAAATAAAAAATATGCTGGAAAAGTTATTCATTATCTAACATACATTTCTCTTATGACGTTTCAATGTTTTTGCTTTTTTTGGGTGTGTTTGTTAGTTCGTTTGGTTGTTTGTTTCTGTTTCGTTATCAAAGTGATGAACGCTTAACAATTTCATCCATCATACTTACTCGGGTAGACAATGACACGGGAACAGGGGTTGGGTATTCGACTGCTCTGATATCAACATGTATGTAATAGCTGGCAAAGCGAATGAACATAATACCAGCACCACTATTCATCAACAATCACTAACATCCTTTTTTTCTGCGAAGTTTTGACAGTGATGGTAGCAGTATACGCATGTATGGCATCGCCCCGTGAGTAATATGTGATATTTTCGAGGATTGATTCGTTTGGAAGTAATATCATATTGGATCAGATGTATTGCCCCAATAACTTTTATTAAGAATTCGGCATCGCTCACGTGAGTCACGCATACTCTGTTCACACTGCGGTGTTAGTCACGTTTCATTGTTAAGCTTCGCTGTCTATACAGTTAATAATAATAAGTTTATTCAACGTGTGTGAACTATTACGTTATTATGTTTTTTTTTAATATCTTTATTGTAATTGTTATAAATAGCACACTCGCTATATACAATGAAAAATGCTCTAAAAAATCTCACATATTTAGGATAAGAACTAGTTCATGCATTTGAACACATACTGAACAAGTTGCGTAGTCCCAATCTATTTAGTGACTTCAAATTCCTGACTCCACTTGTTTTGAATTGTGATGATTCCAAAACCTCATACATTCGTTAGTAGTTATTAAAACGTATTCAACAACTTAGAATGACCTCTGGACACAACAAAACTATACGGTTGTTACTTGGTTAGTTTGTTTATGATAATGATAATGATTTTCCAACTTCTTCTTCTTCTTCTTCTTCTTCTTCTTCTTCTTCTTCTTCTTCTTCTTCCTCCTCTTCTTCTTGTTCCTCTTCCTTTTTTGTGTATTTTGTCATTGTTATTATTATTATTATTAATATCATTGATATCATTCATATTGTTGTTAGTATTATTATTATTATTATTATTATCGCTAGTATTATTATTATTATTATTATTATTATCATCATCATTATTATTATTATTATCATTGTTGTTTTTGTTGTTGTTGCTGATGAATTGGATTGTGTTTTACTTCGGTTTACTCATCAATCCTCAACCCACTTTACTTTGAAGCTTTGTAGCCAAAGTTTAATGTAATAACAAATTCATTTTGAGCCGGCCTCAAAAAAATGACTGGTCATACTAAAAATCCGCATATAGACTCACCATTATAGTTCATCATGATTGATGATCAGCCATTTTGTACTCGTGTTTCTTTCGTATCGTATCGTGATTGTCATTTAATCCGATTCATTGATCAAGCTTTGATTTCAAAAGATTCATTTCGCATTAACATTGGTATCGCTGCTGCTCCATAACAGGAATAGCCACAAGGCCAGTTGCCCTCTGCATTATTCAACGCCCTCTCGCATCAAAAGCTGCAGTGACACGAGTTCATTCACGATTCTCTATCGAAGGTCCATGGTTGAACAAAGAGTACGGGATTAGTGGATGGCAAAGTGCTACCATTTTAATTTGTTTAAATTGTAAAATGATTTATATTTTTGATCAGTACACTACATTATTAGTAAGTTCGACTAACCTGTTGTTTAATGCTATTCATCACTTTCATTCGCACATTAAGCACGTTCATCAACTGAATATTAATACAGTAAATGATATCCGCCAACCACATAAAAGCACCTGCGTTTAGAATTCATGATTACTTTTTGGTAGACATAAACCATAGTGATATGCAATCAATTAAAAAAATTCACCAAAAGCAAATAAGTTAGTTTTTATTTATTGAACAATTACAAAGTAATTCTTTACAAGTTGATCCGAGATGATTCATAGTCATATTGAATTTAAATATTATGGAAGGTAATCTTTATTTCAATTTACCCCGACGCACTTGGATTTTCAAACTTGAAGGTGTTTGTAACGATCCATTATAAGGCGATGAAATTATCTTATACGAAACAAATACAAAACACCCCTAAACAAACCAAAAACATGAGCATTGAAAAACACATTATCTATTTAATGTCCAACCATCCAAATTAGTAACCAAATTTGCGAACGTTGTTTTTTGGAAACCCTATTAATCTGGTGGACGTGAAATTCGGCTCCGTTATTTTACTGATTCTTTTACTGAATATGAAAGATGTTCCTATTTTATAACGATTATTCAAGCGTATAACCAGTTCTTTCACAAGAGACTCTTATTATGAAGAAAAGAGTAATTGTGCAGGACATAAACAAACATGGGAAAAGTAACATATGTATCATCTCGGCGGCTATATTGTGATTTGGGCATGTAAGCCTACCTTATCACACCCTCCGTGTCGAGTAACAGGCAGGAAATGAATCCACTTGACTTAATACTACACATCTTCCATCCTCCAACATAATTCGATTTGTATGGGACTGATGAAAATAAAAATAGGTTATCGCCAACATAATATCTTACGTATGGGACTAATAAAGAAGACTGGCGACTAGCACGATGTGCTATGTATGGGACCATTGAAAAGGGGGTTAATAACTCCATGTTATATGCAGTATGCCGGCGCCAGTGGATATGGGGTGGCAACCTCTACCCAGCCCGTGTTCTATCAAATTGACGCATGATACCCGATGTAAAGAAGAAGTGTTGATGTTAAGTCAATTGTGATGTCATTGGCTGTCGCGTAACAATATCAAAACACGTTGAGTAATTTGTCTGTGGTATTCGCGGGTAATACAACACCATCCAACATGTTCCGCATTATAAGAGGAAAAGAGTCCTGCTCGATATAATGAAGATTCTCTTTTTCTTTTTTCTTTTTACCCCGCAATTGTCTTACGACTACTGTTATACTGCTTTTCATTCTCATTGTCCGGAAACGTAATCATTTCGTCTTCTTCTCCTTATTCTTCTTCTTCTTCTTCTTCTTCTTCTTCTTCTTCTTCTTCTTCGTCATCTTTTTATAATTTTCTTTTGAAACTGTAATACTAAACGCCACTTAGACAATTATTCTATACCATACGAAAACCTTTTAACCTTGGGCCAGCGCCATCAGTATTTTCATCATACTTTCCAATATGGTTTCATGACCGCATAGCACATGCCCAAACGGAAAACAGGCGGTATCCAAAACAAGAAATGACCTATACCCCTGCTTTCACGGTCCCGAGAGATATTGACCAGCAATACGTGAATAAAATAATATCCATGGTCCATTTGCGTTTCTTGAGGACGGCTCTATGATCCCAGCCCAAAATGTACGTTGAACCCGAACTGCCAGCTAATATTCGCGATATGCATACATTATTGTATTGATTTTCTCCAAAGGAAATCTCCCAAATCAATAGTCAAAGTGGAAAACGGGTTGCGAGAAATGAAATTGATGTTAATTTGAGAGGTAGCTATAAGGTGGTCATATGAAATGAGGAACTCTCATGAAGTATAAATTAATCAACAACAGTTTTGTTTTCATCTTTTGGCGTATGTATAACATGATATAACGATTTTCGAGAAAGCACTTTAAGTAATTATAATAGTCCTGATTGTTAGATAAGGAAATCCGGGTGAGTAGGCCCGACACTGTGTGCTTAACACACGTCACTATGTGCACATGGGATTTGTGGTTCTTATCGAAGATGATGCCCCGTCAGTTTGTGTGCGTATGTTTTTTATTTCACTGGTTCAAACAACCAATGTACTGCAGGATAAACAATCCAGAATAAATCATATCAATTTTCTCTCAAAATACTATCCCATACCAGAGTTCATGATTAGCTTTAAGTTTTTGAATATGCAATTCCTATAAATTCAAAGCCTTTTAAAGAGAATTGGCCAATCACAGAGCAGCACGGCACACAGGAACAATCCCGGGCTCTATGTAATTTTTTTTCAAGATATGTATACGTATGGGAGTTCAGGATTTGAAAACGAGCCAGATCAATCCATTCACTTTAAATAATTGACAAAAATAATTGTTGCATTGGCGTCTAAGTTTGTTCCAGTTCATGACGTTGCAGTAAGGTTAACCAGAAGAAATATCAAATAACTATTTAAAACCCATTTATGTAACATTGATTTTTATAGAAACACTTGTATAATTGATTTTAAAGGCGGACTAAATAATTTTTAAATGATGGAACAATGGAATTTATATATGCTTTACCTGTTGAAATTAGATGTATCATTTTCACATTTGTATTAATTTCTTAGAGTTGAAAAAAAGAATCATTATATGTGAAAATATATTTTGTAATTATTATTTTTCATAAAAATTATATGGAATGTCCCTAAACTTTCTAATTTCGTTTTCGTTAATGTTATTTATAACCCTGTAATTGTTTTTGTTTGTTTGTTTATTGTTGTTGTTTTAATGACTTTGTATCTTTGTATTTATACATTATTTACATGTACCTTTGTTTAAAAAAAAACATTGAAAACCTATTTTCATTGAATGGGCCATCCTTTTTAAATATGTGAAATAAATAAATAGTAAGTACCTCTGTCTTAACAAGGATTAATGAATGCACATCACTTTACCCGGCTATTGTTATCAACCCAGAATAAAGTGCCGCTTAAAGGGTCTTTTTGTTATTCTCTTCATGGACATTGATGTTCATTTAAACGTGGTATTTGCATGCCAATACCACAAAAGTACATACAATTGTATGTCCGAAGATACGGACAACGATATTTCCAGAAACAAATGTGTAGGGGCAGATGTATGTGTTTTTAATATACGAAGTAGAGGGAGGATTTAAATTTTGCATTTATGAGCAGGTAGAAAATTCAGCTCTCAGTTGTCACTTTCATTGTTATCCTTATTATTGTAATTTTAGATACCCCCTTCCCCCCTCCTCCGAACGCCGCAAACAAACAGAACGTGACAATGCTAAAAATTATGACGAAAACTGATTGTGTGATATCTTGAAAAGCAGTGTTTGGCCACTGTTAAATGAACACGTTCTACAGGTGGTGTCCTCTTCTCCACTCGCGATGATGTAGTATGGCCCACGGGGAAACAAATGCACTCCATCACCATCTCTGTGGGCAATGTTCATACCAAAGTGTTAACGGTCAGTGTGATGGCCAAAGGAAACATGAGAGAGTGACCACAAGCAATGACAAGCATGAAGAGATAACATTACCTACAAGTAATCCGTGTTCGCTCAAATGGCAAGCAATGGCAAGCATGACAAGAGAACATTATCCACGAGGAAGTCGGGTTCGCCCGAATGGACAGTTTTCCAGTGGCAAAAGACGTGGAGCACAAACCTCTGTTTTGTGTGACAATGAATTTCCAATAGCGATTAACCGCTACTTTGGACGATAGTTGAAAATCGCTATTGGTCCTGATTTATGACAGGGAGAAAATGATAAAAGCAACAAGAAATAAATAAAAAACCAAGAATTATGTTATATAGCATGTTGTGAAGTATTTCATTTTCTGATTGTAAAAAGGAGATTATAGGTTGATTTTTTTAGGACAAGAGAGCCGCTCTTTAGCATCATTGTAGCATTGGAGAGAGAGAGAGAGAGAGAGAAGGAGTGTTCTTTGATGGTTCTTATTGCACAAATCAGCACGACTATGTTCCCACATGGGGGTTAGACTGTAGAGTCCCATGTGCCCGTACTCAGTGCTTTGAAGTTATCGTGATATTCTGCCATGATTTTTTTTTCTTCTTTTAAATAGAAAACAACGAAGGTTTACAGGTAGTAATAACAATAGCTCAGTTGGTAGATCAGTGGTCTCGTAATCCGGCGACCCGGTTTCGAAACCATGTCGATGCGCTAGTGCCCTTTGATAAGGCATTAATCCTCATTACCAGGTCCCTCGGAGAGGACCTAAAGCCGTCGGTCCTCTGGTTGCTTACTAACAAGCATTTATGCTTTCTTAGCAGTCAGGTAAAATAACCACCACAACCAAATGTACCTTCATATATCGCGGCGCATCTTTTTCGCTGAGTTAAAAAGATATTTAAAAATGCCCTCCATACAATTTATTTCACCAGACAAGAATAATAATATCAGTGCTCACGTTGGTTTAATGTAAAGAGAAGGAACGAGAGAGAGAAAAAGGGGGTAGAAAGGAAGAGAGAGAGAGAGAGGAAAAGTAGAGAAAGAGAGAGAGAAAGAGAGAGGGGGCGAGAACATGAATCATGTGAAGGCAATGATGCCAAATAATCTGCATCACTTTGAAAGTGGGCGAATTTTATATGAATTATCTAACTCCACAACTAGTAGTCATATTGATTGAGGCAAGGTTAATATCAATCATTAAATGTCAATTTTCATTTCCACTTTGTTGAATACAAATGCTTAATGGGTCTTAAACTATCATATGCATTACTCTAGCATAACCTTTTTTCGAATGAAATCTTTGAAATCCTAGTTGTATTTAGGATAATAAAATAAAATATTCACAATCTGCATCTCGACCTTGAAGCCAGGCTCAGGTGAAAGAGCTTATATTTATCTTTCACGAAATCAATATTTTGTATGCTATACAAAGAGAAACCAACGCTGTTGAATAATTTGGCTTTGAGAATTAGAATTCTCAATGAATAAAACCTTCATTGCCTTTGACATAATAAATTGCTATCCCTTTCATAGGTTTTTCATTGAAGAGACAGTAGCGTCTCTCTATAGTGGGCATTTTTATTTGGATGCAGTAAGCTGTAGAAGAAACCCTGGTTTGTATATGTATCATATAATATATAAGATTGTTTAATCGTCGGGAAAGTTTTATAAGCCGGTTTTTAAACGAGATATATGCCGCTAATCATCGTTAATATTCTATTACACTGATATCATTAATCTAGATCGGTGTCATCGGAAATACCTTCTACGATTAGAGGTTCGCAAAAATATTACGAAATAGTAATTATTAATATGTAATTCAAATTAGCTTATCCTCCAATGCCTAACTCTCTTCTGATTGTTTCTACTTCTTTGTTTACAGTAACTTGTCGTTATTTGTATCGCTTGTTGTCAACACAAGCATTTACTTTCCGGATTTTTGCCTCCTTCTCCCTTTGAATGAGAAGGAAATAAATGTAAATTTCAATTCAAATAACAAAAAAGGTAATCATTTTATTATCCTTGATTATCGGTCTGTTGTTTTTTTTTCATTCCTTCCTTCATTCACACTGATGTTCTATCCTTTTCATCATTTTCAATGCGTAATGCTAGAATATAAGAATATTTCTATTTTGTCTACTTTTTATTTTGAGGGTTCTTTTGTGATTATAAACACAAAGATATATTTTCTCATACATATTACGTATTTGTACAATATGTGACCAAAACAAATTTTCTGTATTCTTGTTAATTTGGATGAATAAAAGAATTGAATTGAATTGAATTGAATATGGTTCTAATACCTATTCCCAAATTGCTTGAATTCCGTATTACTTTAATCGTAAGTGATTTCCACGCTTTATTGATACATTCTATGGATAGAATATATATATACATACTATATTGATTCTTTTAAAATACATTGGAGGAAATATGTCCATGATTCCCCTTTCACAAGTTAAACGTCATAACAATAACCATGAATACAAACTATCTTTACATGGGTATGTGTGTGCGTGTGGGAAAAATAAACATTATGTTATAGTAGCTTCTTCCATTTCAGAAGCCTATAATGTAAGAACGAAAATCGTAGGAGAAGATATCCAGTTTAACTTGAAAAAAGCAAATAAGAAAATAAAAATTGTGAACTGCAGAGAACTAAGGACTTGAAAGATATATATGCCTACATCGTAAATTTAAGGGGGGAAAATGTTGGAAATAGACCTGTTCTATTCCTAACTACACAAGCTGCATGCACAATATTTCACTCGTTATGTAAGGTAGATATAAAGAATGCACTCTACGCCAAACATGAACTGAAATTATTTAAGACGGAAACATATTGGGCGTTGTCATGTTAAATATCAATTTCAGACATATGTGACGTTCGACAATAGCATAAATGTTAAACAGAATTATTTCAGTGCTGAATCAGACATCTGGTATTAAAAGTTGTCCTTACGGGTTAATTTAACGTGTGTCATTTCCTGCTATACTTCGGAAATGCACATTCTTCATGACGTAGCAGGTTGGCCGACCAGAATCGACTTGGTAACATTGTTCAGATGTGAGGAAAAAAAAGGGCTAAGGCAGTGACTTCAATGCTAAAAGTGCAATTAAAGATAATCTGAAAGTTTGAGTGAAAACATTAGTAATGATAAAAATTGGAAAAAAACTGATCTGATCAATTCCTTTATTCTCCCAACCAGACTATTACAACTGAATTACATTTTAGGTGAATGTAAATCGTCACAAAGCAATGAATTGGCTCTATATACCATTCCAGACATTTAAGTGTTGACAGATTTTTAAAAGCCTGTCTGATGTCTTATTTTCATGGAAAAACGGTTGTGAAAATTCAAAAATGGTTGGGAGAATTTACTGTTAGAGGGTGCTGCACAGTGACTCCTTAAAAAAAATATATCTTTGTGGTCTGAGAATTTTTTCAGGAGTTTTTGAATGTTAGAGGGTTAGTACAGTAAAAGGAATATAATAATTAACACTTCATACACAAATTAAGTAGTTTTTTCATCAACCTTCAACAATGTTACCGAGTCACTTTAAAGGAAGAACCCAAAAGAAGAAAAAAAATAACAAAGAGTTTGTGCCAGGCAGGAAAAAAAATCGTTATCTTTGTATTCATCTACGAACATTTTTCTTGGAGATAGCTATGAAAACACAAGAGAGAGGGGGAGAGAGAGATAGTGAGAGAGAGAGAGAGAGAGAGAGAAAGAAGAAAGGACAGAAATAGAGAGAAAGAAAATAGTGCGAATCAAATGTGAGGGAGAATGAGGGTTAAGGAGACTTGAGAGAGATAAAGAAAAAGATAAAGAGACAGACAGACATAGACAAAGAGGGAGAGAGAGAGAGAGAGAGAGGGGGAGAGATAGGGGGATAGAAAGTGACGTATCCTGAAATAATCGAGGGATCGTACCTAGACCCGAGGCATCCATCTGGACAGCCTGCGTTTCGTCAAATTTATATTTTCATGTTTGTTCTTGGTATTCGATCGGTTCTTCAATCAGCTTGATACGTGCGATAGAACAAGATTCATTTATACCCGTGATTGGACAACAGGGAAAGCCGTTATATAAAGATAACACGAAGGAGAATCAAACATATAATTAACGAAAGAAAGAAGTACGCTCTTCGGAAGAAAGTCACTGAAGTGTAGCATGGCATTTGGCAGTCTGTCACACAAAGATGACAAACGCACTAATCAAAGAGGGAATACTATACCCTGGATTGAATATGTCTCATACAGATAATTTGTATATACATGTTGTGTTTATTTTTTCTAATGTACTTTGTTTCGTCGATGTTTTGAGTTCAATATTATATTTGCCATTGGATATTATTATTGCCAAACATGCCATAAACGGCCTCATGGAAATGGACCGCTAATGGTGAAAATGTGCTCCTCCTTAGGAATAATGAAAACAAATAAGTGAATACCAAAATACATACAAACATACGTTCATATTAAACTGCACAATTTCCTCCAATTATAATAATTACTTAAAGACCTTCGAAAAAAGAAAATCGACAGAGGGCAGTTCAATAGCGTTGTGCATATCCTATTGAAATGTGCGAACATGTCAATGTCAGGGACATCATACGTCATCGGAACCTGTTTTCTATAGCCAATACACTAAGGTATTGGAACAGTCATTGAGTTGATCGCATGAAAGTTTCTGCGATCGGGTTTATAGCAATAGTGATGGAAAATAGCAGAGACAGTGTACAGAGAGAAGAGGATGGAAACGGATTTAAGCAAAAGGTGCCCCCGCAATATCTAGAGAAGATGGGAACGAACTTTGCCAACGGAAACTGAACGGTCCCTGCATAACAACTAATGAGAATAGATGAATGCATTAGTATTAAGCAGTTTAACATTACGACATATAAGGATACGATAGGACTCCATGCAGAGAGTATAGCCTCCGACTAACTATTCCTGATTTAAAAAAAATCATGCCTAAGGCATTGTTCAGGTATTACAAAGGATTATACTTGTTGTTCTAAGGATGTCTTGCGACAAATGTAAAAGTTTCAGACAAAGATTCTTAATCGACTACTAAATCTGCCTTTGCCTCAATTAAGCAAACTATACCGCCAAGGATGGGCATAAGCAATTCCTAATGAAAGGAACAAGCATTTTGAATAATGAGGGAAAACTTAGGAAAGATGATCAAATTATTCCAAATATTATTTTATTACTTTTGAGAAAACAGCATCTAACGAGAGGAAGCATGTATTACTTTTGTGTTGTTCGTGTTGGTGGTGTAAACTAAGAATATGTAATTGTTTTTAGTATTAGTTTTTTTGTTGTTGCATGTTTTGTTTTGCAATATTTGGCATTGCTAGTTTGTTTGGTGAGTTTTGTTAGTTGGTTTGTTGTTTTGCGTTCATTCTTAGCCGCTAATTAGTGTTATAATTCATCCTTAATTTGTAGTTGGAGTCCTGTTCCCCATACGCTCAGTAGAACTGGAAATAAACTCAATGACCAAACACTTACTCTCAGTTGAGGCCTATCTCCTGACTCTTGAGACTTGCTTATACTCGAAAATGGAGCCATCATTAAAAAACGAGACAAGGCATTCGCTTAAACTTGGAAACAGGGCCAGTGAGAAAAAGCGGATCACGTGATTTGTGGGTCCGGCTTTAGCGCACTCGCAGGCGAAAGAGAGATAGAGAGAGACAGAGACAGAAACAGAGAGGGGGTAGAAAAAAGAGAAAGGAGAGACGGAGAGAATAAGCTAATTGGAATTCTTGTTTATATGAAATATAAGCTTCTTGGGTCATTAGCAGTCTTTTAAGAAATTGGTTCTCGTCTCTCCAGTCATTTTCCTGTATGCCTATACCTCTATTACTTCATTGTTTTTCGCAAGTTTCAGGTTCTTCGACAACATTGTGGGTCTATTTCCCCTATGACGAGGTTGGTGACGCTAATTAGTGCACGTGGGACTGTGTTTTCAATTTGGTAAATGTATTGAGTTTTGCTCCGCAGATACCTTGACATGTCCTGATCCATGACAAGGTCCATAAAGAATTAATGTGAGGAATGCGTAGGCCTGTTTCACGTCGATTTTTAAAAAAGATGGTGAAAGAGAACACATTGATCGATCATAGTAGTTATGAATATTCCCAGAAAGTACCTATATGCGCTCGCGTGGGTGAGTGCGTGTGCGTGTGTCCGTATAATGTGCGATGTGGTTTTCATGCGCGCTACTTATCAAAATATCATTGTTAAGACTATGGTAAAACATATGTCATGTGAATGTGTAAATGGTCAAACGAAAGCGCGAATATATTGTAACACACAAATCCTTTAAATCCTTGTAATCGGTTTGACTTGACCATGCAGGATTCGTGTTTGAATTATTTCAATATATCTCTATTTATTTTCATTAAAAATATAGGGAATAGTGTGAGACTCATTCATGTAGTGGCGCCAGACTTTAAAACGTTTACACCTTTCCGTGTAGGTCAATGTAATTATACAAAAGTTTGCGAAAATCATTCTGATTTATTGCAGCGTTTCTACAGCCTACATTAATATTTATATAGATGCTTAAAACACAGAATCTCCTTAAAAAATAAAAGTTTATAAACTTTAAAATGCTGTGTTGTCCCTTTAAGGTTGTTTGACGTTACACAAGTGTCACATTTAAACAAAATGTATTTTTTTACATTGAAAAAAGTGTTTAAAACACAAAAGTCCCCTTTTTTATGAGTTAATAAACTATGAAATACTGTCTGGTCCCTTTAAGATGGTTTGACGTTACAAAAGTGCATTCATCAAGTCTGTCAATATAAGTAAAGGTCAAGAAGTAGCGTAATCCCACCCCTTTAAACCGAAAAAGGACACAAGCCTGGTCTGCATACTAATTTAGATATTGGCCTTCCAACGATACAGAAAAACAAATAAAGTAGGAGGAGACGTCATGAAAGACGGATGAAATTTTCTAAAAACCATAGGCTTAAAAAATGTAAGCAAGACAAACTAAAATAAAACAAAAATTATACAAGAACGAAGAACAAAACAAAAGCAAGAGCAATACGGTTTGTGGGGAACCTTTCAGAAACTGGGCTACTTAAGGACTAATAAATACAATCATGTTAGACACTGGAGAGTTCTTTGGCAGTATGCACAATATTTTCTTATAAGAAACACGATCGCAACTAATTTCGACAACAAATATCAACACCAGAGTAATTTCAATACCATATTGTATTTATAAACAAGTCATGTTCGGATTACGTAATTCGTTATTGTCGTGTCAGCTCATTTTAATTTAATACGTGACACACAAGGCTATTGGAATTGCCTGAGGATATTTTTTGGGAAATTTAATTTATTAATCTACTATTTAGTCTGGATAAAACATGATCAGATTTTGTTAAAACATCATGGCTCTGTTTAAAAACATACAGCATAACATTTTCAGAAAGATACAAGAAATCATATATTTACGTTACAGTAATACATCATGATGCATTGATACTTCTTGATACATTTGTATAGACCCTATCAACTCCTAATATTTGCCGTTAGTTATTGTATTCTGCAAATTGGAGCGCTTTTATCATCTCGGGTAGAAGGATAATGAAATCCGATACACATCATTTGTAAAAACCCATCAAATACGTCTCGACTCATCAAGATCGCTTTGAAGATGGCAGTAATCAAAAAGAGGGCGTTGAGCAACCTTCGACGAAAGTGTACAAAAAACAAAGATGAAACTGGATATGCTTTCAAGAGTTATTACGTGGGGAAAATATATATGCTTATTCAATGTTGCATGGTGATGGTTTCAGATGTCAAATTGGTGATAGAGAAATGGAGTAACCTGAATTCGTAATCCCAGTCAAGGCGATGTATATGAAGCTCCAAAATTTAATGCATTATTCACAAAGATCCAGCCGTCTGAATACTTCTTAGGAGAAGCTAGTACGTAAGTTCTGGTGTACAGTTACATGCATACCCTTGATTATGGAACCCAGTTTTCAAAAGATACCACAAAACCTTTTTTGAAATGACAGATATAAGTTTGAAATATATTAAACTATTATTGTTACCCCCTTACATTGCACAATAACTTATAACAGTCATTGCTACAAAAGTGTTTATGATATCGTATATTTTCAATCACACGGGTTTTCGGATCTCGTCGCTTTTTATAGTGATGATGCAACAGATTACGTAGTTTTCCTTGAAACGACTCAGCAATACAGTCATGCGCCAAGGCACTTAATATATTCCGCTAATTTTGGGTACGCATGTCGCAATTCATTGTTTGATGTAGCTGTCTCAATATTGCAATTCAGAGTTGCTTCCACTTCAACGTAATGGTTTTAATTCAACTTTCGAGAATAAGCCACTTCGGATATAGCACTTGTACTAATTGCATGCTTCTTGAACACCGCTTGTTTGCTTTTATATCTATTTTTGTATCAGAGAATGTACCGAGGATGCATACATGAATTATTATTTCATAACTTCAATGGACACCTCTCCAGTAGTCGTCTCAATGTTCTTGTGTTTTCGTCAATGTTTTGTACAAATGGACTTTTATCTGCCCATACGCAAATAGTGACTTATACAGACTCCACTACCTACCAATCACCCGAAAAGATATATACATTTTTTTTTGGGGTTGTCAATGTCATGAGCTTCATGTAATACTTCTGTTTAACATATTTTGCACGTTCAAATACACTATCAGTAAAAAAAAAAAAAAAAAAAAGGGTAGATTACTCGTGGCACGCGTCGCAAAAAACAGGACCCCTACGGAACCCAGGTCCCACTTGTCTCCCGCATGACAATTTGTATGTGTATTCGTTATTTTCTACACTGTTTAATATCCGATAGCCTATAAAATGCTAGGTAAAGTTTTTGAGGTTGTTTTTTTTTTTACATCCTAGCTGGACACACATTATTTTACAGGGAACTATCCTTTGTATCTCTCTCACTCTCTCTTTCTCTTTCTCCATTTGTCACTCTCTCTCTCTCTCTTTTCTTCCATTTTCTCTCTTATTTTCTTACTCCCTCTCTCGCACTCTCTCTCTCTCTCTCTCTCTATTTCTCTTTCTCTCTCCCTCTCTTTCTCTTCATCTCCCTCTGTATCTCTTTTATCTTAATCTCTCTTGAAACCAATATTAATTTCATTTTGGTGTAACAAAAATAGATATAAAAAGCTACCAGTTTGATGGATGTAAACAAATGTCCACACGACTATTTACCGACGTTCAAGAGAGTTTTATAAATATTTAAATTTGCAAATTGTACTTTGGAATTTAATTTCTACGGATATCGCTGAAAAAGAAAACCTAGTTCGCATTCACCTAGCCGTTTTATAAGGACAACCCGGTGCAAAAACGGGAAATCCCATTTTGCACCAGGAATGGAATAAAATGGATTGACAAACGTGATGCATTGATATCAGTTCTCTGTTTCTCTCTCAATTACAAGGTGATTTTCTCCTGTAATGCAAATTGTTTTGTGGTATATCAATTCCAATGGGGATAGAACGCAATACTAGGAACATCAGTTATGTTTAGTCCTATACTGAGTAGAATGAGGCGGGGCAAGTCATTGCATTGAGACGGGGCAAGTCATTGCGTTGAGACGTTGCTTGGATGACGGTGCCGGAGGCCGGGGAGAGTATCAGAGTGCCCCCACCTCAACCCACCCCATCCCATCTAACCCTCTCTCTCTCTCTCTCTCTCTCTCTGTATCATCTCTTTCTTTAAATTGTGCACGATGATGACCATTCAGATGCAGATCCATTTTCAAATAATCGTAAGAAAGAAAGATATGGGCACAACATTACACAGCATACATACATACATACCGTATAAACTATGCATTCCTTGAACCTGACAATAGTTATTTAACCTACATAATGTAACATTGTATATATATATATATTTATGTTTTTGTTTTGTTTTGTTTTTACAATAGAGCATGCTGACAAATGAGGCTTACATTATATTTCAACAACAACAACAATTAATATGTGATTTAGTCATTGAATGATTTAAATTGAAAATCTAGCATGGGTATAGCCCCCGTGCAGCCCCTCCGGATGGGGCTACCCCACTCTCTATTACATTTTCGAGGATATTTTAATGCCTGAGTGTACAATTTCCGGTAATACTTGAAATCATCCTGAGGGATTTAAACCGATAGATTTGTGGCTGGTACGCCGTGTAACCGAAGAAATTCTAATACGTTCCAGATTTTATTATATTCTCTAAATATATGTGAGAGATTGATAATCAGAGGAAATTAAAATGTTGTGCAAAGTGTTTTGTGATGAAAATCATTAGAAATTTTATTACCCGATACATCTTCAAATAATTCCCCGTAAAAACGCGTGTTTCTTAATAAATTGACCCCTCTTTACACATGACATCTTTCTTTTTTTTTTAAAGTTTTATTGACGTGTGTTTTTCTTTAATATTATTTAAGTGTTTTTTCAAAGGCAGGGGTTAATTTTCAACAACGAAACATTAATTTAATCACAACACCCGAAATAAAGTTACATTTATTTACTTGTTTTGTTACTTAATACTAACGATCTATTTGATTTGTTTTCTCTTCTTATTTATTGATGTATTAATTAATTAATTGATCGGTTCATATATTTACTTTTTTATCGATATATTCGTTTATTTATGTTTGTTTGTTTATTTGGTAATTTTTTAATTTTATTATTTACTCATTATATAATTATTCATTCATCCATTAGCCCTTTCATGTTTTCTTTTTTACTTCTATGCTACGCCCTGTCCTTGAAAAGTCCCTCTTTCGGATCACTTCTCATGAACATTAAAGGACACATCTAACCTTGATAGCAAACTGCTCTACAGGAAAGCAGAACCATCAGGGAAGTATTCAATCGGACAAATGTGAACAAGTTATGTTTTTTTTTTAAAGCTATCATCACTATGTGTATGGACGTTTGAAATTACATGAATACAAAATGTCTCCGTGATGTAGTGGCAGACAACTTTCCCATTTGTTCCAACACACAAAAATGACTAAAATCTCTTTTTTTTTCCCCTCCAAAATGTATGAGTCAGGAGGGTCTTTTCTCTTTAGATATATATAATATAATATGCCCTGCATAACATATTTTAAGTAGTGCCCCAAGGGAGAAGTTGCTTAGGTGAGAAACAAAAATAATATTTATGTACAAACAATCGGGAGAGTTATCCGCAACTAAGTCACAATCCACTGACCAAACTCCCAATTTGAGATTCGCATTGACTTAGTGATTTCAAACATTCATAACTTCCATATTGTTTGTCCGAGTTATTTTAAACTTTCGCTATTCTGTTTATATTTGTTATGCTTTCATACAAATGAATGTATAACAATTAAACAAGGGTTGGATTGCCCTTTAAACGCCGTACGGACAGTCCTTTGTATTATGGACAAAAGAAAGAACAGTCGATGAGATGACTGGCAGGGTATATGGGATAACGTTGCACGCAATGCGACTCATTTAATCTAATTTAATCTTCTACGCAATGTTCCTACTGGATATCAACACCACACACTAGTATATATACGTTTAGTGTTCAATGATTCAATCAATGTAAATTATGTGCCACATTTTGCCCAGAATAGGCAACGAAGTTAAGCATTTTCGCTCCAAATTTCCCTTGTTCGTTATTGCGTTGCTGAATAAGCGCTGTATCGTCGTATTCGCGTAATTATATAATGTTTCCCAGGATGAAACGAAGCCAAGTTTTCCTGATGAATTGATCCATAATCCCATATCATTTTTTTTTAATACACTTCACTTCTCTTCTCTTCTTTCATATGAAATAACAATTTAAAAAAATGTATTAATTCAACAAAAAAATAATTTAAAATTATTGAGTAATTAACCGATACAATCCGATGTTTTTAGGGACACCAGTACAGGCCATTCACCCAACCGGTTGCTAGTAAGTACTATATCCTGTACAGACGGGGGATATTTCTAAACATATATACGTTCAGTACGCTAGGAAAGGGTTATGACCCAGGGTTCTTTCGATCAAGCCAAGTGTTCTGAAGAGTCGCAAGGGAGGGTTATTTAAGAACATTGGATTTGGAAATCAATTGCTTTTCCTAATTTATGGTGCATTTTATCTTTACCCTGGCTAGGAGTAGTGCATTGGCACAACCAGGTACATAAGGGGCTGCGGCCTTCCCTCCCATGCCGTTGAGAAAAAGCAACAAACAAACAATTGAAGAAAAAAAACACAACACCACTCACAGAAGGAAAAAAAAAAACAACATGCAGTGAAGCAGGAAGAAATCGGTCCTCCCCCGTACGGTGCCCAGTTTGATATCTTCAAACCAATTTTCACCACCATCCCCCCCCCTTTAAACGAATGATAAAAGGCTCCTGAACAGTTCAATCAGTGGTAGACACTGTATTCAGTGTAGCCGAAAGTGATTATAATCAACTTGAAAATATCCTTTCTCCCATTGTGACCTGGAAAGGTGTAAATTTCAAACCTGTTGATTGTTTCAAACGCCTGTAGAACTGCCTCCTCTCATCAACCTCGTTGGAAGTCGTTATCCTCTTTATTTAAACAGTGAATTTCGTTTTACTCTTTGTTTGAACACTGAATGTGAATGTCGTTTTCCTCTTTGTATAAACACTGAATATCGTTTTCATGTTTGTTTAAACATCGAATGTCGTTTTCCTCTTTGTTCAAACATTGAACGTGGTTTTCCTCTTTGTTTAACTATTGAATGTCGTTTTCCGGTTTGTTTAACATTGAATGTCGTTTTCCTCTTTGTTCAAACATTGAATGTCGTTTTCCGGTTTGTTTAACATTGAATGTCGTTTTCCTCTTTGTTCAAACAATGAATGTGGTGTTCCCCTGTGTAACTATTGAATGTCGTTATCCTCTTTGTTTAAATATTGAATGCCGTTTTCCTCTTTGTTTGAACATTGAATGTCGTTTTTGTCTTTGTTTGAACATTAAATGTCGTTGTCCTCTTTTTTCACACATTGAATATCGTTTTCCTCTTTGTTTAACTAGTGAATGTCGCTATCCTCTTTGTTTAAAAACTGAATGTCGTTTTCCTCTTTGTTTAAACATATCACGAATATATCCTCATTTATCCTCATTTCCGGGGAATGCGCTTCATTAATGCATTTAAAAGGAAACTCAGCTGCACACTTGTTTCCTTCGACCCAGGCCCTAACACTGAGTTTCTAACGATAATATAAAGTCTAAGCGTCTCTCTTAAGGTCGTTTTTATTCGCCGTGATAGTTTACTTCTTTTTCTTTTATTTTGTGTAATATCTTTTCTTTTTCTTTTAAAGCATATTATCATGCCAAATCTGAAGCAAAAAAGAAAAAAATACTAGCATAAGAGCAAATTTCCCATGCGACTCGCATTCCATCTGCAGCACAGGTAGAGAAAAATAACTCGTTATATCACCAATAAAGGGATTGCCCCTTGGCGTTCCAATCCAATCTAAGGGGAAACAATTTGTTGAGTCCTCTTACTGGACAAGCGTGACATGTTCTAAGAAAAGTTGAAGATTTGATTCCATAACATGGGGTTATCTATAAAAAAGAAGGTTCTTAGATAAAGGGAAATGTATAATAATATTCCCCTTTATTTTGTTTAAAGGGATTGGGTAACTTTGTCTCAGATTCTGAAACCAAATCCTGGATTTAGCTCATGCTCATAATGCAATGATAATTATAAACCTTTAGGTTAGTCAGGAACCCCATGACTTTTACAAGCCGATCGCCTGTCTGATTATCAAGATATTTATGATTGAAAATCGAAAACAAATTTTGCGTTTTCCTAACGGTTTTCATTACACTACAGTCTATTGGGGAAAATGAGTATGGTAAAACCGGTCACTCAAAGATTTTTTACTTTTTGAGGCACTTCTTGATCATTTTTGAAGCGCAATTTTGTTAGGGCTTCAATATTACACCATATCACAGACACTGATAACACGTAGGGCCATGCATCTCAGATTTAACATTGTTAAACGATGCCTTTAATCTATAAATATATAGCGTTGTTTCTATCTCAAAAACATATAAGCTACTTGACTATATAAATAATTTCAAGTGTCTGAACACTACTTGAATGTTGAAAAAATGTGGAAGTCGCTTGTTTTAGAAATGATTTCGGAATGCATCATAAGCACAGTACATCATGTCCCTCCTTGATTGGTAATTATTTAATGGACGCAGCATGTATTTGCAGTAGATTTGAACGCATAGAATAAGTTTTCGAAAATGACTAATGTTTTATTCTTTGCTTTGTTATTATTTGGTTTTATGCAGAGATTGGTGTACCTTTTTTCACACAAGGTAAAAAGTAGAGAACCGAAACAATTATACTTAAATGGTCTTTTGAAAAAGAAAGGAATGGTTATCTCCCCAAAAATAAACGAACGAAAATCATGATCTGCACTGAGATTAACAAATAGATCGATGTTTTTTTTAATAGGAGTAAACGACACAAAATATTGAATGATCCATACAAAAAGGTGGAAATATGCGTAAGTACACTCATCAAAATATTTATTTTAAAAAGTGGACGCGATTTTAAAGATTTTTGTTTTATCAAATTCAACAAAGATTGACCCTCTTTAAGATGATATGCAATTGGAATCCTACCATTAACGCATGAGTGAGCATATCCCTTTAAAGACCCTATCCGATGAAAAAACAAATTTATTTAAATGGAAAGCTGAATCAACATAGACTACACATATACGGGATTCAAAATAGTTTTCCCTTTTAGTATTGCACAAAAGCGAATTAAACCTTATTTTTCGCACCTCTCCAAATTACAGTTCAAAAGGGGTCAAATTTGCCAGAATTACAGTGACGACAGAACACATGCACCCGATAGGCTCGCCTATATAGCTGAGGCGATGAGCCGTGCTGAATTAATGCAAAGGCCTTGCGAATATGCGTACTCCACATAAGATGGTGTCATCAATTTGATAGCTAGTTTTTTAGTCGACAGCTTCCGATTGTCAAAGCTTTAGATTTCGAGTTTTCATAGAGCTATTACTCGTCTGACAGGCACTAAAATAGCATATTGGTATTACTGTAATCTATGGCTTATGAGCTTTCCTTAGATATATAATTCATCTATTACATTATTTTCACTTCCGACTGGGTCTTTAAGAATAGATGAGTCTCTCAATCACGAGAAAACACGAAAGGAGAGGTATTTTGGCTGTCCTTGTTAAAACCATGTAATCCTGAGACTACAGTTAACATCCAGAGCTCAATCCTCATCATTCGTCCTCATTTTATTAATTTCTTTCATTGTTCAACAAAAATTTCTTACTGATGCACATGTTCATCAATATTTGAATGGCTATTGTGTTATTTTTTTGCTCCATTTTTATTTGCAATTTAATTACTTAGACCTTGTGACGGTTAAATGAATGTGCCCATTCAATCATAACATTTTAGAACTTGATCTTAACTAATATTTGTAGTGCGTTAACTTTCTTTTAATTTATTATATATTTTATTATATTTTATTGACAGCTTATATGACTTTTGAAAAAAGAGACATTGTCCAATTTCTAACCTGTTTGCGGTCTTGTTTCGTCTAAAAGCCATCGTTTAACAATGTTAAATCTGAGATGCATGGCCCTACGTGTTTATCAGTGTCTGTGATATGATGTAATATTGAAGCCCTAAACAAAAATTGCGCTTCAAAATGATCATGAAGTGCCTCAAAAAATTACAAATCTTTGAGTGACCGGTTTTACCATACTCATTTTCCCAAATAGACTGTAGTGTTATAAAAACCGTTAGGAAAACGAAAAATGAAATTTCGATTTCCAATCATAGATATCTTGATAATCAGACAGGCGATCGGCTTGTAAAAGTCATGGGATTCCTGAATGACCTAAAGGTTTATAATTATGATTGCAGCATGAGCTAAATCCAGGACTTTGTTTCAGAATCTTAGGCAATGTTACCGAGTCACTTTAAATCCTAGTGTCAGTACGGGCTATAATTAGCTACAGCGCCGGAGCTGGGCAGGTTTTACGCGTGTCCACATCCGTAATAAATGATGTCTGATGCTAAGGTAGAGGCAAAATTAATCCATCTCATTCAGAAGTTCAACATCCCCGTTCTCCTTAACTCCTCAAGATCTGCTCTTATTCTGGGAAACCGCAAATAAAAGTATTTATAATTTGGTGGAAAACGGGCAAGAGAGAAATAGAGAATAGTCAATGATAATTGATGGAGGAAGAGGGGGAGGGGAGAGAAACGAGTGAGGGAAGGTGGAGTTTGTGCTTGTGTGTGTGTGTGTGTGTGAGAGAGAGAGAGAGAGAGAGAGAGGAAAGGGGGAGAAAGTGAGGAGAAGATTTGGATTAAGCAGAGGGTGAGAGAGAGAGAGAGAAAGGAAGAGAGAGGGGGTGTGTGGAGGGGTTAAGCGAAATAAAGAAAAGTGGAAAAGGTGTGTTGAGAGAAGGAGAGGGGAAAGCCTGTCGGTGTTTACGTGTATGGGTGTGGGTGTCCCAGTTTTGGTGGAGGGAGAGAGACAAGGGGAAAAAGGACGAGGGAGATTGGAAAGAGAGTGGGAAAGATGGATGTCCTGGCGACTATTGACCTTGTTGACGCGAGGAGGGAGATACTGGACAATTTCTATCAACTTAATTAAGCGTTACATTAACAGAGTAAAGAAACAAATAATGCAACATGTGAAGAAACAGTGAATGGGAAAAGATTAAAAAACAGAAAGACAAAAGAGAAAGATAGAGAGAGGGAGAGAGGGAGAGAATGATTGTATTTAGGGAAATAGAAAGTGTAAGAGCGACTGGTAAATACCTGGTATAGGGATACGAAAAGAAAGAAAGAGAGAGAGGGGGAGGAGGGAGAAACATAGGGATTGCGAAATAGATAAATATACACTGAGAGAGAAAGAGAGAGAGCCACACGGCTACAATTTGTCACCCTGGTAGTTCTTGTCAGCTAAAACAGGCATGATGCATTCATTTTACCGTTTTAGTTCGCGAGGTAATTTCAAAATATGGGGCTGTTTTCTTGAGGTGAATAGACAAGTGAGACGGCGACCGCAGAAAACTCAATCATCACCTCGGACCAAAATTGCACAATAATAAAGGCCCGGTCCCATGTAACGAAAATCGGTATCAATACTTTTAGTACAAAATCATTTAAGATTCGTTCTCTTAAGATTTCTATCAACTAGGTATTTGGTAAGACTTAGGTCACACAGTACCGATATTGTGCTAATCTAGATTCGTTAACATACCCAATATCCTACTCTTCGTACACTCCAGTAGACCTATATCGTATTTACTCTTACCGGTGTCGCTATTTTTATCGGCGTAATGTGGCCGCTCCTGGACATCACTACCGATAAAATCATCTACGTGCTTATAAATAACACTAGCCCACACCTCTTCCTGATGAAAAGCACATATTGCCGTTTTAAAGAAAGAAGTGGACAGAAGCGACTTATTACATGAATTATCGGGCCTCAGGGCTTAAATTTGCCTTTAAAATCGGTTTTAAGAAGAATAGAAGAGAAATTTGATTTAAAAAAAGCACCGCCATTCTTCTACCCACTGGATATATTATAATAAGTAAATAAGTATATTTTCAAGGAACTTCCATAATGAAACGTCCTCTTAATGGATCGAGAACAAAGACATGTAGATATGATTCAGTGATATGACGTCATTTGCTATGCCTGGTTCCTTTATAACAAAACATGAATTGACCGTTGTCCCTAAATTGCTGACAGACCAATCAATCAAACGGCGCGTTGGCATGTGTTGAAATCAACATACCCGGAAAGTATTTACGCCTTTAAAGATATTTGGCGGCGCATACAGTGAACGTTAATGATGAAATGTACGTCAAAAGCATTGATCATGCCCATTGCACATGAGGCATCAATATGATCGTACTATTTTGTATGTCAATTAAGCCTTATTGGGTAATAAGCGCATGCGCCAGTAAATCAGATGCATGTTAGGTTTGCCCATTACTCTCACCACACGTGTTTGCAATATGTCTAATTTAAGTGTGTACCTGACCCTATGACATTCATTTGTTTTCGTCCCATATTAGTAGGTTAACATTAGTTTCTAAACTAAAGAAAAAGCCGGCTGTCCACGCAGCCCGTCTGTAACGGGCTAAATTCCCCCGCGTCAGTGACTTGTTGAGCTTTTGAAGCGCGAGGTAAAAACAGAAGACAAAAAATAACCGCACCATTTAGTATTATTTTCTTCCCATCGCATAATTACGAGGTTAACATCTACCATAGACAAGGCCGGTCGCTAATGCGGCCCATTTGCAACGCGCACATTGCCCCATGAACACAGTGCGTCATTTGCCTGGCGTAACAATGCGTCAGTGAACTGTTCAATCTTTGAAGCGCAAGGTAAGAGGTGACACCATGCAAATGTCAATGCCAACCAAAAAAGGTGCGAACCATTTCCATACAATACTGGCACATTAATTCATGTCCGTCACAGACCTTCTTAGCGTAGATGCTAACGCAACTACTTGAAATGGGTATTAAAGCACACGATCCCTATAAACGGGTTGTCGTTTTGTTATCCTCTTAAGGTTTAGTTTCCCACGTACACTGTGAGATTCACCGTAGCTTTACTGAAATCCTTGGGCAAAACAGTTTTAGACCTTGTTTAACTATACAATGGTAGATTTTTACTTCGGGAAGTATACTTCCAACCATTACGCATGATAACAAACGACTAGACTTTATTTTTTTGTGTAGATACACACGTCTAATATTTTGGCTCAATAGTTTATCGTACTGTTTTAATGATACTCATGCGCTGGTTAGTAAGGCCACTCGTCAACCTGTTATCCCAAAACATCATGGGTGGTATTCCGATAGCGCGTACTAAGTTAAGCCTGGCTTAACTAGTTCACACTTTTATGGAGTGCCTGTTGCCAACTCATTTACCCTGTACAGATTATTTTAATCCTGCAATGAAAAGTGTCCAAAATATTAATTTTGCAATGAAATGGGGAAAAAAAAGATAATATGAGTATGAAACGATTTTCAATAAAGTCTTTGGTATATTATCTTTGTCATGAATATTGAAGGAGGAAGATGAAACTTAGCATTCCATAGAAGTGTGAACTAAAATTCTTGTTTAGTCTGGACTTAGTCCCGGCTTAACTTATGAGAATACCACCCCATGTCATTATTTTAAGAATGCCCATATTTTTTACGTTTTATATATACTGACTTTAAAGGACCATATTTTTTCGTCTGAGGGCGTATATTTTACCTTTAATATTCGAAAACACGTTCGTTATATATTTACTAGAATAGAATCCTTCCCCATTAATGACACTCAGGTCTTAGCTGCTTAAAATTCGACGTGTTAACTTACACCAACAAGACTAAAGCACACATACGTCGTTATTTTTCAAAATAATTGTTCCTGTTTCCTTGGTTTTAATGATACATTCTCTCGCAATCACCTATATATCCTTGACAAACACGTACGCGTTAACCTCAGAAAGTGTCTGAATTCCTTGATTTTAATAATATGAGCTGGCTAATTTACACCTGTTTTTGCTATTAATGTCCATATAGGAGACACGACCCGAAGATCATGGTCAGACTCCCTGGTATATTGAAATGAGAGACGCTAGTAGCGTGGGAGGGGAGAGGGCTAAAGTAGATACAAGAACAATATCAGGACCATGCATGGGGGTATAGGATGTTGTTTTACAAGTGTATGGACAACAAATATGTAATTATTCATGAACCTAAGAAACACGACATGAATCTATCTGAAATATTGCAAAGACATGCGGCAAATAACAAGCCTAAAGGAAGTAGATTGATACACTTTCATAATCTGCCTCCAAATTGAGGGATAAAAAGTATTTTTACAATCTTAGAAATGCGTGCAGTAAATCGACACATTATACATGTCGTATATCTATAGAAGATATTAAACTATCACAAAGTTTAAAGTTCCTGGAACAAACGTTGGCTCGATGCCCAATCAATCTTCAACAATGACTGGTAATACTTGTTTTAATGTCATAATGACCTGGGCTCCGTCGTACAAAGAGCTACGATTGATCCAAATCAATCGCAAGTCCTTCAATCAATCGCAAGTTTGCAGTATCCTATCTCTTATGTACATAGTTGCGCTTGATATCAATTTTTTGTAAGACGGGGCCCTGATCTAGTATTGTTATAATTATTATTATTATAATTATTATTATTATAATTATCATTATTATAATTATTATTATTATTCTTCTTATTATTATTATTAGTATTATTATAAATATTCATATATATATTTTTGTACTACTATCATCATCATTAATATTATTATCATTATTAATATTATTACTACTACTACTACTAATATATCATTACTATCATTACTGCTACTCCAATCCTCACCGTTATTATTATTATTATTTTTTTTTTTTGGTATTATTATCATTATTATTATTATCATTATTATCAGTATCATCATTATTATTATCATCATCATCATTATTTAATTGTACATGAAATAATAGCATTGTTCTTAACAATTTAAATGGATTATATTAAAAGAAAAAAAGAAGCATTTATTTTTTATTTCAACTTAGGAAGAATTTGAGGGAAGAGGTAAGATAGTGTTTATATTCGTAAAATATTTCTGTATTTCCATTGAAATAAATCACTGATTTCACTTTTCAGACAGATTGGTTTTGCATCGCCCAGAGACTTCTCTGACTCCTTTCCTCTTATACCATCTATGTTCCTGTCCACTAGGTGCCCCATTGTACCGGTAGGGAAATTAGGTCTAATCATGCTCGGCGCAATTCGGCAGGTGAGAACTGGGTTACACCTTGCATTAAATATAGCCGTTTTAATAAGGTTAAGTGATAATCAATAGACGCAATCCATCATTTATTACTCGGGCATTTCACAGTCTTAGTCAATTTACGGAGCAATTTGTAATTGATTTGCGCGGGGAAAATTGGTGTAGTTATAGGAAAAAGAACAAACTTGGTTTTGATCGAACTCTTGTCCTTTCAGGCGCTTTAAACGCGAGGACACGTCTCACATTGCCTGTTTTGCAAGTTGATCGACTTTCTGGCCCGTTCAGACCGGGGGAAAATATTCAATTTCATACGATACGACGTTACAATTAGAACGCGACACTGATTCTTTATCGAGTTTTCGTTCGAAAACGATGCCAAAACATGCGTTTTACTATACGACGTTTAGACTAGGATGGAATTTTGATTCCTTACTTATTCTCCCCCTAAGCGGTTTTGTTTTATGACGTTCAGAGTAGAGTAGAAGGGAATTTTGGTAATCGAAACGAGCGTTCGTATACCTATACCGTATATTTAAAGCTATACGAATACATGTAGTTGTCTGAATGGGGGTTAAAAGCTTTCTATCATAGGTATGTTATCACCTATATCGTGTCACTAACTCTAGCGGGCAACCTGATTTGGGGGGAGATTGGTCGTAAAGGATCGAGTTAGAGGGTGACGGTAAAGCCATTTGATGTTTCACGGCTGACTGCAGAAGGGTATCAATGCGACAAGCTGTGAGAGATTGACTGAATGGGATTGGCATATTCCCTATCACTCGTTCATCAGCCGTGGCAGATAAGGTTAAAGATATCACGATTTTTCTTCACAACCCCGTTTTTCTTTGGTGTCTGTCACTTCTTGCCCGCGTTCAGACTGTCAGGATTCCTTGTATCGCTATACGGGAATCTAATCTGGCCGTTGTGTATAAAGAAGCCGTCGTCGTAACTGTAGCGAAATGCATGTTTAGTGATATTTGAGCATCGTGTCCAACGAAAACTCGAAACGGAATCCGGGTCCCCCTCTAGTCGGAACGCCATATCGTACGAAAATCGTAAAGCTGCGTGGGGCTTTTAACGCGCACGGATGACTGGGTAGCTGCCATGTCAACTGACCTCTTCAAAACTCTGGTTTCTCGTAAATACAATTTTGTTTTCTAGGCTGTACGCCCCTTTCGATATACTCATATAGTATGCATGATCTGAACAGGCTACTAGTGTCGACATTTGCGCGCTACAGATTTCATTCCTGTCTGCTAGCGTACCCACGAAACTATAACGGTATCGAGGAATCTACTGCCTTATTCAATTTAATTTAATATAAAATGTCACATTAAGAAGTTTCACGCAATTTTTTTCTGACTAAATGTGTAATGTGAATGACTTTTACCAATATGGTAAACATAACGAAGTAGACATAGTAGATAGCATTAAAAACATGTAAATGGATGTATGACGTGATAGGTGTAGCGTGCTCTCAAGTTAACCTGAAATGGATGCAGCATGTTTTTTCACAACCGACTAAACTATCAATCGGTAGATCTTGTAAACTGTCCAATATATCATGTATTTTAATGAGTTAGTACAATTATGTAGCTTCTGGAAATTAGTACAATGGAATTAAATAACAAAATAAATTTAGTTGATAAAGTTGGACTTTCAGAAGAAGTCTTTTTTTAAAATCTGAATTCTGAATACGAAAACTGTAAATGTTTAGATACTCCGCTCAAAATTTTACGAAAAGCGTGTGGGCGTTTCTGTCACACACACAAACACACACACACACACACAACAACAACAAAATAATAATAAAAGATCGAAGAGGAGACACATTTACACATCCTTGCATAACCGACTCATCGTCAGCCTGGTAACCGTTTAGACTCATTCATGCGAAGTTGATTTCAAATAAAGATAGTACGAAAAATAAGGGGGAATGAACATATACATATTAAGCATGTGTCGGTATTGTTAGTGCTTTAGAAATATGATATTCCTACAAGTGTAAGCAAAGGTGAAAAAATCAAGCACACAGTGGAATACAAGGCTTTTAAGAGAATAATAGCATTACAAAATAAAACAACTTTTACCTCATGTGATATGGTGGTACACCATGATATATATAACTGTTGTATCAATAACGTTGAACGCGCCAACACATTGAAGAAGAAAAATGGTGTTATTCACAATTTTTGTTATGTCATTGAACGAAAAGAAACATACAATAGAGACAAGATGTTTACTCAACGGTAATATAGATTCGAAAGTATAGAATTACGACCATAATACTATCATGATCAATTTTCGCACTAAGCTCTTGTCTTGATTACAAAATATGGCGACTCTGTTTACATGGGTGCCGCCAGGGTTTTGGTGGAACCCATTCAAACCGAGACCGACCAAATTACCGCGTTCATACAGACATATATTTTCCTTGTGTGTAAGCAAGACTTGTCTCTTTCTCAAATGCATAAATGCATTAATTTAGTATAGACACGAGAATATGCCATTATTAAATAAGATAGCGGTTATGTTTATACTGCCGACCTTGGGTTTTTTGTTTAATATTCATTGTTTAAAATTCCATTCCATTCAAGTCGCGTCTGACGAAAAAGCCGTGTTCATACAAACAAAAAGGGGCATGTTTCGTCTTTCTAAGCACACCATATGCACGGAGGCACATGTTACGTAAGAACATGAAAAATGTGTTTTGATAAAAGTGTTTTCTTTCGTTCTTCCCTTTTTTCCCCCTTTGAATACAGAAAATACATTGAGTCCGGATGTTTACTATTCACTGACGAGAATGCGAATGTGAACCGGGATAAACCATTGGATACCATTTGTAAGACCAAAGAAACTTGAGTAGAGATAAATACGGATAGTTTCATTGAAATGCATTTTGGTCACAAAGGCCGGTACAAGGTAGTTTTAATGTTTTCAAGTCAAACAATGAAGAAAGCAACACAAGGCCATCATCTTCATAACAAGGTGACCCATTTCCAGTTATCCACTTGTCAAGTCACCACTGTCTATCTTTGTCGTAAAACGTGTCTCCTCTCCGTCTCCATTTCTTGCAGATTATGGAGTTATGAGACAGCTTGAAGATTTTGGTACACTGGGTATTGAGTTCAGTGATGCTGTTACCAAATGAAATATCTTTTTGACCTTTGAGTGCTTTCCTGTTTACCGAATGTTGGTATGATGCCCGAATATCTTGGCATACACCAGGGCCCCGTTGCATAAAACTTACCATTGATGGTAACTTTGCCATCAATGGCAACTACCATGGTAACAGGGCTCAACAGCCAATCAAAATCAAGGTTTCCATGGTAGTTACCATTGATGGCAAAGTTACCATCAATTGTAAGTTTTATGCAACGGGGCCCAGGTTTGAATGACACATGCCTTCCTTCTTACTTGATAAAGTAGCCCGATCATATGGCATTTTAATGCTAACTCACACAACACGTGTTCAATAGTAACATCACTTAAAAGAAGTTCTTAAATGATGATTAATATTATTTGCATTCATATATATATATATACAGTATATATATATTTCACCATAAAAATAAATAATGGATCAAAATCACTATTCATACCACTGAAATATTCCATGAACTGTCAAGATGTTACTGTGAGTGGACAATTATGTTCTACAGCCTTATGTATTATAATGTTTGGAATCTTCCAAATGACAACGTGATGATTTGATAACAGGCTCCACTATGCTGAAAATACCATACAGTAAAAAACACTACATATAAATGAAGAGTATGTGGGACTACACGCACACATGCTGCACGTTTGCTCTAAACATTCAGTTATTTATCGCCATGCTTCGTATATCAAGTATACAAGCTTTTCAAATATATCACTTAATTTCAGAGGACATTACTACTCTCATAATTCTTCCAAATAGGATTACGAAGAAAACGAACGCTCAGAAAATATTTTCCATCTTTACTGGAACTGAACTTACTCTTTAAGGAACAATATTGACGATTTTAATTTCGGTAATACCTTATGGCGTAACGATCTGAATAATAATATCTCTATGGCATGCCCGATTTAACCATTAGCCCATACCGGAATGCCCCTTGAGTGCCAAATGGACGACATGGTTGGGTTATTCAATATCAAAGTAATAAGATATTGCATTTATATCTTGTGAATCAGTAAGTCATGAATCTAAAAGAAACCGCACGCTACCCAAAATAGCTGACGTCTTGAGCAAATGCACTTGGAGTCTATCTTGAAAGCGACCGAAAGCCAATATGAATATTTCGTCTGAACCCCTTTTTAGATTTCTGATCCCGCTCAATGCCCCCAACTCTCTCTCTCTCTCTCTCTCCCCCTTTCTTTCTTTATTATTTATATCTCTCTCTCTGTCTCTGTCGATATCTTTCTGTGTATGTTTTCTAAATGGTGCTCTGCCCGTTCTTACCCTCTAGTTCTCTCGTTCTCTTTCTCTCTCTCTCTCTCTCTCTCATTCTGTAATAATGTATTTCCATATGTCACTCTCTCTGTCTATGTTTATTTTAGTTTCCTTATTTCTCTCTGTCTTCCTCTCTCTCTTTATATTTTTTTTGCTTTTGTGTATATCATCCCTCTCTTTCTCTCTATCTTTCTATGTCTATATATATATTTACATACACATCTATCATTCTATTTACCAACCTATCTGTCTGTATATCATTCTATCAACCTGCATGTCTATATATATATATATATATATGTCGACCCCCTCCTCTCTATATCTCCCCACGCTCTCTCTCTCTCTCACTCTCTCCCTCTCTCTTTCTCTCTCTCTCTCTCCCTCTCTCTCTTGACTTTCCGTCCCTCAAATCAATATTCTTTTTTATTTTCCTTTTAAAAAATATTTTCCTTGATTGTTAGTAAAATGTTCCTCCGCCCTCTCTTTCCAACTCTATATATTGTAACCACAGCAAGTTCCGAGATAATTGTGCGAGTAGATTCCTAAATGTTATCGTTTTCATGTGTTTTCAACGATCTTAAATTAGACACATTTTCGTAGCTTGATTTGGTTGCTTTCCCCTCGCGTGCGTAATGCGGGTGGATAACGCGTCCAAATTAAACCGCAAACAAGGCGAAGCATCGACAGTTTACTCTGTTAGCGATGCAACATTTATAATTATCCCAAATTAACGTCTATGTGAGATGTAAATATAGAGCAATGCAGATACGCCCAATACCCGTTAATGCACACGATGCATCAATTGCCTGACGTTGGTTTGCGTCAGCCACTGCTGCTGACTTTAATGCGCCTTAAATGGGTGACATCGTTCACAGACAGGATTGAGAACAGAACTTTATATAAACATGTATTACTTTAAGTTACTTTCCTCCAATGGCTCCAATAGCGCAGGCCATAATGCAATCGAAAAGGCGTTCTGTGTTCAACGAACGTTTGAAGCTAGGAATTAGATGTCTGAAGTCTTTTATCTCGAGAGCACAATTGCGTCGTACACCCTCATTTCTTACCGACCACATGACTTTGGAACGCGTTGAATGACTTCTTTTTCTCTTCCTACCGTTTGCTATTAAACATTTTTCTCGTACAATTAATTGTCCACTACATCTTGCCTTGATGACATATATAGCTCATCAGTGATCTTGAGGCTGCGCCAGTCAATATATTTAGCACAATAACAACTAGGTTACATACATTAGGAGAGGGTGTATTTATGATATTATTATATACTTCATTTTCTACTTGGATATAGTGCATATAATGACTCTATAGTGTGCAGCTTTTCACAAGAAATATATGCAGATCCCCCCCCCCTTCTCCCCCATTTTGTGTTAAACCATCAGGTGAATGAAAACTTTGATTTTTGAAATTCGTGTTAAGCTACACGGTATAACAGAGTATGTCAGCTTATGGCTATATTTCTTTCTCAATTTCAAGAGAGGTTAAAAGTCATCTTTAAAACATGAACCAAATTTTGAAGAAATCCATTTATTAATCACATTACGTATTCAATGTGTTATTGTCAATATCTTTTAAAGTGCACCGATTCGGGTAAATAATTCAGTTTGCTTGTGGATATAGGGTCAATTCGACAGAATAGAACGCATGAATGATGTATGTTTTAAAGTGGGTCGCCGTCATGACGGACGTATCATAAGGCGACCGAGGTTGCCCAAGGTGAGGTGGGTCGGGGAGAGGAGGGGTGGAGGCATGTCCGCCGAGTGAAGCAACTCACGACGAACTATAACGAAGAGGTGTTTCATAACATCGCCTCGGATCTCCGCTATCGCCATGACTACGACACTACTTTACCTTTCAGATGGCAATTAAAATGGCGCGACAGTTTGTAAATAAAGTCTTTATATAACGGCTATGTTCATTGAACCATTATCGTTGATGACCTGACATCAGAAACGTTGCCACCTGCGCCTTATCAACAAGTTTGATCATTATTCCAGAGAGAGAGAGAGAGACGGTGTGTGAGGGCGAAATTGGCGCTCTTTCCCCTTATTTGGTTTTCACTATTTTTCAATTAACTACCATCCTGTCTTATGTATGCCTTTTAATGATAATGAAGGGCTGGGAGCAACTGGCGCTCCACATATCAAGTTCGTGTTCATTCGTGTTCCTTTGGCACGTTATTGTTGTGTATTTGTTAATACGAACTGAAATTGAGACGATTATTTGTATGATTTAAAATGCGTGTTCGAGAAAATGAAACAATAAACAATAACTACAAGCAAATCAAAATAGCATAAAAACGGAAAATGTAGAGACAAAGAAATGCCTATGAGCAATAAAACATATGCGCATTAATTGTACGGGCTTTTGCGTACATGAATCATGTTGATATACATGTTATAATACCATAATATATTATGATTATTATTATTTGCTTATTTGATGTAACTATCAGAAATAAGAGGAACACATGGTTGTCCAGATATATTATCCGCCAAAGTTTTTGTTGCACTATTATGTATTCTTCCTATGTTTGTATTTGTTATTTCTGATTCATATATCCTTGTGGAATGATATTTGTATATTCTATAAATACCGAGGGAAATAAGATTTTTGTCTTCTTCTCTCTTTCTCTCTCTCTCTCTGTCTCTCTGTCTCTCTATGAATATCTCTCTCTTTTCCTTATTTCCTATCCGCCATTTAATTAAGAATGTAACATAGTGTGTTATGTTTAATCAATATTATTATGTTTTGTTTTGTATTCATATGGAGTCATTCTTATCAAGCCATTTGGCTCATATAATTCCCCAATTCCTTGTATCTATGATTATATCCACATGTACGAATTCATTTTTCATGTTTTTTAAAGAGATAGTGAAATGAATAAAATGAAATGAAATGTCACATTCAAGGAACGTAACGTATAATCTTGCATTCCTATCAAACATTCTGCTGACGTGCGCCGAACGTTACGTGGCATATTCAATTTTTGTTTAACTAGCTTTATCATTCTATCTACACAGTCATATATTTAAACATTTAGACATTCAAGGTGGTAATTTAATTTTTCATTCCAGGAATTAGTGATAGACTTTCCATGGCATACGTATACTGTTGCTCTTCGATTAATAGTCGCTATTGCACGCCAATTTTCCCCTACATTAAGCACAATTACACCCAGGCTAAATGCAAAGTTATGAAATATGAATCTCCCAGAGGGCCGAGTTGTTTAATTGGCATCGGCGAAAACAGCTTCGGGGGACGAGTTGCAGATATCCCAGCTACGTTGAGGCGCAATGACAATTTCATTACCGATGTACCATGCCTCCCAGAAACAATTAACACGCTAATATTTTGTGTAGAGACCGTTTCTCAAGAGAGCAGACCTTTTTAGAAGGGCCCAAAGGAGCTAGCTTGCATGGTAGGGGTAGAATAATCGGTGGAAGTAAAAAATGAGGAATTCTTCTTCTCTGATTTATGTCAAACTCGAAGATCGTGATGATGGCTTACCGCTTTCTCTATGGAATAGCATTGCTATTCCATTGACGTAGGTAACAAATATTTTACTATAAATATTTCAAAACGTCAAATTGATGACTTCTGGTATTATTCTTTGAAAAGGTTCATCTTATTAGCACATTCATGAGAAAGATGATCAAAATCGACTGTTTCGAAACGCAGGTTACAAATTATATCAGTTTTGTTTGTATTGGAACACGTTCGCTTTTTCTTTGGAGAATAGTTAGATACAACTTCTTCCGATGTTCTGTTTCATGCATGATCTTAATTTAGTACGATTCCATTGACTGAAGCTGTAGGTAAAGTATATATGTTGCGAGAGAGCAACGACGAAAGAGGAGGGGAAAAGGTGAAATGAATGATATGACCCATTTCAAACGTCCTCTCCACACTCGATCGCTTTGCTCACTCATAATTACATCGACCTCGCAAGACTATTGCCCCCGCTTCAACTATGCCTACCGAACGGTATTAGGGTATCCTTTACACTCCGGTCGCTTTCTTCAACTCTCTGCACGGTTGCTCGTTTGCCACAGGTGAAAGTGTACACAACGTAATAGGTACCAATAGACCGGTTTACTAATATATCCAAATGTATGGATTTTTTTCTTCCTAGGGGCGTAGTGATGAGTTCTTCCATTAACCTGTTGTTAATGAATGAACTGAAATACTTGGAATCCAGTATGCATACATTACTTGTTACTATGTCGGACCAGCCTCAGACAAGCTCAAACAACCGGTGTATTAACAGAAGGATAACTTAGTGCAACACAATGGCCTTGCAAAATTACCCAAGATCTTGATTACCTCCATTACAATATTTTAACATTGATGCACATAAATCTTGCACTGGAGAAAGATAAATACTTTAAAACCCTGGGGTATATTTATCCCATTATAAGTACAATGTGGAACAGGGAATCTGTTTGTGTAGCATATAAAGAGTTAAACAGGTTAAAACCTGAAGCTCTTGAGGAGAGAAACTACCATATATACCTTTCTCGGGCATCTATATATTATGTTTTGGCGAAATTTGTGCGATGGTTTGCTGATTACGTCACCGTTTTATATCCCCTCCAAAAAAAAATTGTCCTGTCATCAATATCACCATCTTCTAAATAATAGGTTCGTAATCTGCGACAAATCGGTTTGAGGAGAAAAATGAGAGCTTTCAAAATATCACCTTTGTTCAGCTTTTTTTTGTTTCCATCATAAAATTATAACTGATTAACTGTATATTTAGCAGGGCGGATCTCGGCATTTTCCCAAATATTTGTAGAAGCTTGATGAGGAAATATCCCTTTCAATCGCCTGCAAGCCCACTTTATCTTGCTATATGCATCAAACAAAGGCACGCAACATCTTAAAAGCAATCGCTTATCCTCGTAATCTTCTATCAGCCGATGTATCGTAATGTCCGTGAGTAGTCCTAGAGAATTGGACTAAAAATACACAGCCAGGCTACCTTACATCATACTTTTCATAAATTAGATTTCAACGGATGGTTGGGGTTTAGCACCGTTAAATGCATTCCTCCTCATCCGTCCCTTATCAGTAACCGCCATTTACCCCCTCGCACTTTTTAGTGATGCTCCCTGTTAAATTAAGCGTCGCATCTGTGACGCACGGTTTGCGAGAACAGGGTTGACATTCATGGTCGTCGTATAACCGCGTCCTTATCGCGGTATATAATCAACGATCAGCGTTAGCCTATATGTTTTCGGGGTGTTTCCACGGGGCAGTGACTACATTCATGGTTAAAAGTGACACCTAGGGCACTCGCAAAGGAAACCCATTTGTCATCGAACACTTAAAACTCACTATTTCATGACAAACGACATTTTTTATCTTAATTGTGTATTGATTCAAAGGGGCTCTATAGCGTCCAGTGTCGCGTGTCACATGCGCAGATAAGTGTATTTTGAAAGTAATTAATCAATACTGATATATATATATATATATATATATACGGATATTGGACAGAGATAAAGACTTCAAATTGCAGTTTGATTTAGCCATTACCGAAGTACTCCTACATGTCAAGCAGTGGTTTTAACAACTTTATTCAAGAGCCGATTAATCGCGCTTCAAATCGCTATCGACATGATGTTATCGACAGTTATATTTGTCCCATTAGCAAGGGTCGTTCGAATCGTCTCCTTACAGTTCAATACGTCGATCAAGAGTTCCCAGGAGGGGGCCATGTCCGTATATCGATTGGCAAAGAAGGCAACAGCCTGCGAGACCGACAGCCCAAAATTCCGACAATGTTGGTCTGACTCGTTAAGCCTCAGACAAGACAGTGTTTATCCCTTCGGCTGTCGGCCTCAGTGTGATCTCTTGAACAAAAGTGAAATGTTCGTAATACTGACACTAACGGTGTCATCGACAATCGGTCACACGGACCGTCAGTCTATTTGACTGTTTTCGGAACGCTCGCGAGACTGATATTGCCGGTCCCGTTGACTCTCAGACCCAAAGGCCGTCAGTCTTTTGGACCATTTTCGGAAAATTCACGATGCTGACATTATCTGCCCGCCCCCTCCCCTCTCCACACACACACACATACAAATGACAACCATATTTCCAATAATGTGGGCTAAAATTCACTGCTATCTGTGTTGTTAACTATTTTGACAGTTGTGTAGGCCATCGGTGTCCTGGACCATTTTCAGAACGTTCACGATCGGTCCAGTAGCCTTCAGTTTGTATGTTGCCCCATTGCATGATATCATCTGCAAACACAAGTTAAATGGTATGATGTATGCCGATGATACCAAAGTGTATGTCCTATTCGAGAAAGGTCGTCAGAATGAAGCAGTTTTGTAACTCCAGGCTTGTATGGTATATATCAAGAATTGGTCCATTCATAATGGTCTTAAACTCAATGAGGATAAAACTGAGGTCCTTCACTTTACAAGTAAATTTAGACAACGGATCAATCCCATTTCATTTGGTAACGATGTAATACGCTCTGTTGACTCAACTCGAAATCTTGGTGTGAGACTGGATGAAGATTTGACATTGTCAGCTCATGTGAATTATATCTGCAAAGCAGCATCATTTGCTTTGCATACATTTGGGACAATTCGTCCCTTTCTTTCAAAGAAGTCCACAGAAAGACTTGTTCATGCTCATGTAGTTTCTCGCCTTGACTTCTGTAATGGTATCCTATGCCTGGATTACATTTGGCCCGCGATTAGTCTACGGAGCCCGTATCCTGCCCGTATCCCCTTTTCCGTGCGGCCTCCGTGCGGATGCAGGAGGCGGCCGTGAGATTTTCGTACGGATTCACGGGCTCCACGGCCTCTACGATTTTGTTTCGCGAGAAGTTATACAAATTTGAAAAATCGTAAGCCCGTAGTCCGTAGACATGTCGTAGGTGGCATCGCGCGGAGGCTAAATATCGCTCAAAATCGACACGGCGGCTGCACGGTCATCGCGCCTTCTCCGCGCAACCTTTGCACGGAAGCTGCACGATTTCCGTGCGGAGACTGCACGGCTACTGCACTGAAATTGCACGATTTCCGTACAATCTCCGACCAGCCTCTGTACGGATTTGCCCCGGCCTGCCCCCGAGGGCTAATACAAGAAATTGCACGATGCTCGTAGATGATGTAAACACAAACATCGTAGCCCGTAGCCTCCCGCGATGCCCCCAAAATAGCACGAAAAATCGTAGACCATTTTATCGTACGGCGCCCGGGGCAAATGTAATCCAGGCATTATATGGTCTTCCTGATAATTGAATTCAGAAGTTGCAAAGAATCCGAAACTCTGCAGCAAGGTTGGTTACTCGCACTCGGCTGCATGATCACATAAGCCCAGTTTTAGAACAACTTCATTGGCTTCCAGTAAAACAACGAGTTGATTTTGAGATTTTGACATTGGTATTCTTGTGCATGCAAGGATTAGGCCCTGATTACTTACAACAATTGATAAAAAAATATTGCCTTGCAAGAAACCTTTGCTCTCAGTCAAAATCTTTGTTGGTTCCTCCCACAATATCAACAAATTACTATGGTGCGAGATCCTTTCAACTGGCAGCTACAGAGTTATGGAATAAATTACCTAGTCATCTTAAGCAGGTTTATACAGTAGAAAATTTCAAGAGTCTCTCAAAAAAAAATTTTTCGTTTGTTAAAATAGTACAATGTTATGACAAAGCAGTTATTCTTTCTCTTCCCTTAAAGGTACTATGTCCCATTTGCAGGCCAAAAAATGAAAAGGTTAAATTCCAACGGTATTTGAAAGACAATACTAATTTAGAACTTCCCTAAAAAAGAGGGGGCTTGAAAATGTCTTTAAGTGGGAAAATAACGACTATTAGTTGTCGAATCGACTTAGGAGCTATAGAGCCAGTAAGTAATAGTCTGATTTTTCAGACCATTGTACCGAATGGTCGTACGTTTTATGCTGCGCAAAGATTCAATCAGTTTAATTTTGGCCATTACAAGAAGTGGGTTATTGATGTAGACAAATGCTCATGTACCCTTTACAGCTCATTTTATGTATGTTATTACCAAAGATGAAAAAGCCAGTCAGTCACTCAATAGTGTCTGACAGTGAAGTCTAGCAAGTAAACGGGTTTCCTTGCATAATTTGAATATTAGGACAATGCTAACGTTTAAATGTCACAGATAGGACATACATGACATATTCATAATTCCTGCAAAGTTCTACAATATTTGATGTTGGCTGCAAAAGGGACATAGTATCTTTAATGCAGGCGTCACACTGTCCCGAAGTTGACATAAGATGGCCACACGAATATCTAATTTTGAATTTTGCACGAAGATGGCCCCGAACTTGGTCAAAAGCCAATCAACAGCCGAAGCAAGTACGATGGATACAGAAGGTCACACGATGGCACCCGAACCACACACGAAGGCAACACGAAGATGTGAATTTATATTAAGTAGTTCACCCGCAGGCCACACGAAGGCCACACGACGGCTACACGACGTCGTATTGTGAGTACGATGCGTTCGAACTAGATCACGAAGGCGTCAGGTGACCTCCCGATGGTATAAAACCTTCGGCCGACCGTGGGAAATTTAATTGCTGATCGGAGATTATTGATGCTCTGAGTAGGGGCTGCGGAGCGACTTCCAAAGTGGGGGGGGGCACCAACAAAAAAGGGCACTTTCTGGAGAAAAAACTCAAATTCGGCTGTCTTCGCCGACACCGTGTTCCCATCTCGATGTCATCGTACTATAATACGATGGCTACACGACGGCATTGCGAGGGCTTCACGTAGTCGTGTTGCATTCCCCAGACGATCGGGCAGCTTCTTGTTTCCTTCGTATTGTCTTCGTGAGGCGAAAATGCCCGATGGCACCGATGATCACACGAAGTAATTACGAAGATGACGCGATTTGACAAGATGCCCTCACGATGGCCTAACGAAGGGCAACATGGACACACGAATTCAACACGAAAGGGAACCTTCGTAAGTTCTTCGGGCAATTCTTTGGCTTGCCAAAGATTTTGCCATCGCTCACGAAGTTGCTGCGGGAGCCTGAAAAATCCACCGGCGGTTATACGATTGCTTCAGATGCCCTCACGAATGCCCCGATATGGCCCGATGTGTTTACGATCAGAGCCGAATTTGGAATTTTCCTTCATCGTGTGTCCATCTTATGTCAACTTCGGGACAGTGTGACGTCTGCATAAACATCTGTATTTGCTATTATCCCTTCTTCTCTTCTTTTTTCTGAGCGCAGAGGGACTTAAATTTTTTTTTTCTGATATGCGCAATATAAGAATGGTTTATTATTATCAGATGATATGTAGCAAATTATTGTACTGTCGCGGAATTATGTATTTTGTATTGATAACATTGTTCTTAAATTATAATCATTTTCACAACTTTGTTTTGATGCTTGAATGTAAACAAAGAGTTCATTTAAGGCAACAAAAACATATTTATATATCTAAACATGCTTCTCGACTGATCCCTAGTTTAAAGACACCTAGTAGCGGGCTCTCATGCATGGGGAATTCGTCACCATTCGGGTGTTTACCAATAACAGATGTTGTCAATCACCAGGGCCCCATTTCACAAAACTTGTCATCAGTGACAAATGACAGTTTTTTGTTGTAAGCTGGTGAAATCTTTGATTCTGATTGGTTATCAGCAGATTTGTCACTTATTTTTGTCATTTTTCATTGAAAAAAGGCTTTGTGAAATGGGTCCCAGGATTAGCTTTCAGTTACATCAACAACTCTTTAAATACATATTAGCAGTTACTGATGCATTGCTACTATTTTATGGGTTTTTGTCTAATTCCTTTAAAATACTTTAACACATGGGAAAAGGGAAAGCAACAATTTGTGGATGGTAATTGAACTCTGCTCAGATTCGGAGTGGATTCAAATCACTACTCACGTGATCTATTGCTCTCGACGGGGGTAAACGGAGGCCCACCGTGCACTGTTGGGCGGTTAAGTGTGAAAGAGATACCAGTTTAATGCGTGCACTCTGGCGCCGTCGTCTCCAATACATCATGTTAAAGGTTGTTTTAAACTACCCAACCATACTATTGTATCCAGTGACCAGGATAATAACAATTTTAATGGAACGTGCTTAGAAACTTAGTAATAAGCGCTGTATAAATGTGACTATTATTATATTACAGTATACTAAAATACCCCTCCCTTAAAGCCCCTCTAAAGTGTTGGGAGCCCCAAATTCGCCAAAAATATAATGGCATCATTTCTCTTAAATTATATCATAATGTGAAGAATACATCATTTGGGTACGCAGAAAACCTAAATTTTGTATTATTTTGTCAATATTCGACTTCAAACACGTTTGTTTTAAAAATCCTCGTTGAAATGTGTCTTAAATGACATCCTCTTTCACATTATGATACAATTTAAGTGGAATGTTCCAATAAAATGTTTGGGGCTCCCAACACTTTAGAGGGGCTTTAAAGGGAGCCTTGACATTGGGTAAACGTAACGAGAAAATTATGTTTAACTTCTAACGTAAAGCCAGGTGCTTTAGCTATACATTGGCACAGCGGACGTTTGGCGCAAGCTACTCAAAATAATGTGGTTGTCCAAGATTTCCATCCGTGGCGAATTCACTAGCACATGCCCTGCTTAAAGAGAGGCTTGAGGTGGTGTTACGGTAAACAAAAAAGATTAACGTTTCATATCAAAACCCGGTTGCTTTAACTCCTCACTGGCTTCGGTCGACCAGGTTGATAAACAGAGGACAGCTTAAGTTATTTTTTCTGTCTACATGTAGGGTTTGTATATTATGTATGTTAAAAAGATGTAGATTAAACTCTTAAAATAAAATTAAAGACTTAAATATTGTAGTAGTCTAAGATTTCATCTCCTAGAATACCTCTTTCTCAAAGAGAAGCTTGAGATCGAGTGAATGAGGATGAAAAACGAAGAAACACCTTTGGTCTTTCTTATTAATTTGTTTCACATTTGGAAGATGTTCATAGCACAAAGCCCCCAACAAAAAACAAATGAAATATATATATATACATACATGAATACTTAGTTGAAATGTCTCAATCACGTAAATAAGTTTGCACTAAAGGAATTATACAGTTAAAGGATGTGTCATAAATATTTTGATCTAAATGCACAAGAGCTATCTTTAGACGGTTTTCAATTTCCTGCTTAAATCTTTTTAACGGAACCAATAGAAATATTAACCTACATTCAAAACGGTGTGGGACTCGTTTCACTTCAAATTCTGTTTTAAAATATTGCAATTACATTGTTCCAGGTTTTATTAATATTATTATCCTTAACGGATTGAGGAATCTTGGATTAAGATTAAATATGAAAATCCCCCCAGACAGACGCCATGAAAATGTTTGTATTAGGTATTAGGAGGAAACTAGGTTACTAACAAGCGCGCCCACACGCTTTAGAATATATATTAATATACGGTAAAGAATGAATAATTAAACATCCTTAGGAGATATAAAGTTTAAGCGTTTGTCGAGTAATAACGATTTTTTTTTTCAAAACCAGCGTTTTTCAAAAGTTAAAAAAGGGCCTCAACAAGTAGGAAGCACGCACATTTCAGAAAACGAGGAAGATATGTCTGCTAGGAAAAAATGTGAAATATAGAAAAAGACTGGGAATACGCGGAAGCAAAAGGAGCGGGAGATGCACATGAATGTCAAAACAAAGAAAGGGACTCAAAATGCGAGGAAAAGGAGGAAAAGGAGAACCGAAGATGAGGAGCGAGAGAGAGAAGGGAATGAAGGAATAGAGAGAGAGAGAGGGGGGAGAGAAGAATGAAAAGCTTTAAAAGAAGAAGAACCAAAGAGAAAATTATAAAATTAGAAAGGTGAGGGGAAAAGAAAAGGAAAAGAGACCCCAAAAAAGACCCCCAAAATCCACAAATATCGAGGATGGGAGAAGAGTGGAAAAGAACGTTCACCCCCTTGAGGATGCATGGAAACAGCCGAGATGGTGAATGATGAGATTCTCTCTTTTCTCTCTGGCCGCATCTGATTGTAACATCATCCACACATCGACTATATATCCCAATTTACATTATTGTTACAGTTTTAAAGCCCCGTGATAACCAGAAAGTGACGATGGAGCTACAAAACTAGACTGAGTATTGCCTGAGGTACGGTAATATATTGACAGAACTACTAAAGTCTTAAAGTGTAGATTCCATACGCACAATCTTATATTTAAAAAGAGAGGTAGTCTAATAGAGATTTATTATAGATTATAGAATTGGTTCATAAAGACAATAATTTTAGATCGAATTATATATAAGGGATTGCCTCAAGCATGCCTAGACGTGTCGATGTAAAAAAAATTGTCTGAATTGTAAATATAGGTAGGTGGATTAGCATAATATAATATGGAATAACGCTATTTAAGCCCCCCATCGCACCAAACTAGTTCTAACTACGTTTTGGAAAAGGTTGCCAAACGGGCTCAAACGGTGTGAGAACGGAGTGAACGTAGGAGCAACTGTTTACGATCTGTTTAAGAACCTCATGGACGGGCTCGGACTGGCTTGGACGGGAAGGGTGATCCAGAACTTTGAGCCTGTTCAAATATTTCCCCGTCCTGCAATTAGACGGAGTGACAACGTGCTTAAGACGAGATGGACGTACTACGAACGGAATTGCCGTACAATGAATGGAATTGCCGTACTTCGCTCCTACTAGGAACGTGTCGCAAGGTGACATGGTTGACATTCAATTAGCAGTACAACCGGGTCAGTTTGTAGCTCGACCTGGTCCATTTGCTTGTTCATCCCGTTGAATGTCTTGATCTGCACAGCTTGAAGCGTTGAAAGGGAATGGGGAATGGCAAGAACGCGCTGGGTTTTTATAGCCCTCAAGCCAGGACAGGATTGCACACGCACTAGGAGCGGGTTCGAACGCACTAAGAACGAGATGAGGACGAGATGAACTGTCTCTTAACGGGGTGGTCGGGTTACAAACTAGTAAGAACAAGTTGCGAACTAGTAAAAATGGGTTTGGACGTATTGGGAACGAGGTAGAACTAGTTAAGAACAGGTTTAATCTTACTACGGACGGGCTTGGACTGCTTGGACTGCTTGGAAATGGCAAATTTACCCGATCTGAACTTGATATGAACTGACTGTAGAAGGGGTACATACGAGATAAAGGTATTGAGAACCGTTTAGGAACGAACTAGGATCGTATTATAGACATTATTTACACATTCTACCCCGACCACAACCCGTTTTACGATTTTCTAGGACGGTTCCAGAATGTTGTGAGAACTAGTTTGGTCTGATGTAGGCTTTACCTCCGAATATTGGTGAGGTTAAGCACCTCCACCTCAATCAATACTATTTAAACCTAAGTTTAAGTCTTTATATGCCACACAATAATATCCAGATGTTGCATTGTAGGCTTCAATATTATTTAACACATTCCCTGTGTTTACCTTGTGGAAAGCTGAGATTTCGGTAGTCATCTGGTTAACTGTTTCCAGTGCAAGACTAATCAATTCCGATGTTAATAAGGTTCTCATGGAGCAAACAAATAATTGGCACGGGTAATTTTGAAAGGGCATTAGCGACTTTTAGAATTGCACGTCGACATAGTGGACTGCAACGTGTGACGTCCTTATAAGGCACTGTGATGTCCTTTTAAGGCACTGCCGGGCACGGCCAAGTGCCTTAACTCAATGTCACACGCGGCAGTCCACGCTCTCGTCGTGTAAATCTAAAAATCCCCATTATGTGTCACAGAGCAAACCTTCCTCAATTCTTCGTCAATTAGTGCCTATTGTTTTGTGCAAAATTGCACGTATGGCGAACGAGCGACCATGCAAAGATGCGAAGAAAGCAGCCCAAGCGTTGAACAGGCGAGTTTCTACCGCTAGTGAATATGGCTATCATTTGAGACACGTCCTATTCGATTATTACTCTATTGTAATATAATTATGGTTGCAACACGTTCAGATATTTGATTATATCCGTATTTTAGTGTTATTTGACGAATCATACGTTTTCTATTCCCCTCCCCCCCCCCCTACAACCAATTTTTTTTCTTCTCTCTCTCTCTCTCGCGCGCGCGCGCGCGTTTCACTCACTCTTCACACTCTTCACATCCAAAATTAAAAAATTCTAAATTCTAAATGAAGACATGTGGCGTTCCCCTCCCCATTCCCTTTGGGAAAACGTAAATGTTCTTCATGATCATGGCTGAATTCTGAAATAAACAGAAACCTTTTTTTGGCCATATCTTCGTACACCATTCCTAGTTTTCTTTAGCAATCCAGAAGAAGAAATAATTGTTTTTCATCGTACATTTTCCGTTGACTTCGCATTGTCCAAAGAATGAACACGTGCTAAACACCACCGTTATGCAACAATATTGTACACATATGTCGTTAAAATATCAATCGAGGTATTAATTACGCTTAAATGGAGATAATATTTCTTTCCGGTCTTGAAATATCAGTTGAATGAAAAATATCAATTATAAAACGCGACGTTATGATTTTAAATGATTATCAGTATTAGTAGTATATCTTCTTTCTATCGCTCCGTCACACGCAATGTTGTCTTCAATAAAATTTAGAGCTATTTTTGCGGCAAGTTATTAAATTCAATCTTTCAAAACATTGAAGATGTATTGTCATTTCGTTAGGACTGAATGCAACTAGGCAGAAAGGAAATATTGATGGTGAAGGCGGTGGAGATGGCAGAAAATATGAGAAGTGAAGTATTTTGCTATCAGACCTATTATTTTCATGTGGGCTTTGCGTCATGTTCATCCATACGAAATTAATCCGCCACCGTCCTTTTTTGTTGTTTTCATCTTCAAGAGGACATCTCAGCCGAGTCCTCTTTGGAGGAGCAGTCTTGGGACATTTCTTTAATGGGTATCTAATTGACCGTATAAACTAATATACAGTTCGCATGTACTTTGGGGGATCTATCATCAATGTTGATAATTGAGGCTTGATCGGAGGGGAATTGGGTCATACGCCATTTTGTTTTCCGTTGTTTTTGTCTAAGGCAGACGTGGATGCACGTTGGAGGTCCTTTCAGGTTATTGACTTTTAAACAAAATTCCACATGGGCTGTAGCGAATGTTATACCATTAAATTCTCCCTGGTTATACCACAATTTTCTTGCATGTTCCGTGGCATGAATAAGAGTCAGTTTATCGATGATACGAAGTGCTTTTGCAATGGCAGGCAATCCATTTGCTGTCAAATTGAAGTACAAAAAAATAGTTCATTATGACTCAAGCAAGAACAGCTTAAAGGCTGAACACGCTAAAGGAAAGTCATGACGGATGTATCACTTGTTTTTGGTACTGATATATTAAATACGAACTTTTTTCTTAAACAAGGAGACATTCATCAACAAAACTTGTATTTTGCAATGCTAGATTAAGATATATTTAATCGATACTTTTCACCACCTGCCTGTATTTAATCATTTTAACAAAGTTCGTTAAAAACACGGTTGAATTTCACGATTTGCTTCCATTTTTCAGTTTTTCATTCGTACGTGTCTCTACGTAACCATTTCCCATCAGTCTTATTCCATCGTAATTGTATTACGATGTGTCTCTAGCAACAAGCACCAGCGCGAACTAAAATAGAAAGATAATATTGCTTTAAGATACAAAGGAATAACATCTCCTCCTTCAAATTGATTGCAGTCACTTTGTTAAAACAGAAAGCAGAATTTTAAAAAATCCAGATGCCGAGGGTAGAGAGACGGCGCTGGCAACGAGACGGCAATATCAATCTAAACACACAAAGGCGTTCTTCTCACGCTTGTACTACGCGAAAATCGCTCCCCACAATTCATCCTTTGCCAGTTCTATTTCTCATAATTACCCAAATTCAGGCATGAAAGGGGCGTATTACACGACAAGATCTAGATGCGAATACCCTTGGTTAATCGTGGGGAGATAATGAAGAATGAAGACTGAAACGATTTTGTGCGAAGCCAAGATGCCAATACCGCAATAATTGATAAACAATGCTCGATAAGTGAACAATCATTAAAAAAGGAGACCGCGTTGATCTATTTTCCCCGGGTACCTGATAACTTGAAATGTCTCTATATAGTCCGAAAAATGAGTATGCCATATTTACATTAAAAAAAACAGTTTTATCTGCATTCATAATTCCATCTCTAAAATATTAAATAAACTAATTAAAAACAAAAGAAAAACAAAAATCAAACAAACAAACAAACAACAGCTACCACAACAACAACAACAAACATTACGTTTACGTAATATCACACATATTGTAACGTATGCACAACCATTGCAGTGTTACCAAAAGAAGATTACCAATTTAGGTCACCGGAGATAACCGCTAATTAAAAAATCATAAAAAACTTACAATTGAAAGTGATTTGATGTGGAGGTGTCGTCTAATGATGGTTCATTCACTTGACTCTCAATCCAATGGTTGAGGGTTCGAATCCCAGCCCGCAGCCACTGTCCTTTGGCAAGACATTAGTCCGCACTTGCTACTCTCCACCGAGGTGTAAATGGGAATCATAATATATGCCACACCGCTACATATGTGGCGCCAGCTATGAGAGGGCCGCTAATGATGTTGAAGCGCCCGGAGCGATACGACGTGGCGGACATGTGCTCTTTATAAGAAGTCACCAATATGCATTTTGATACTTACTTTCTACGGAGCTACATGCCCATATAGAGCCCTCTTGCCACGATGCGTAATTTTGATTGTGTTAGAACATACGCTAATGAAATCGATTGAGTGGAATTAGCGCCTGCGCTAGTAATTCAACATTTATCTCAACGTTTGTGCTGCTTATTTTGTACTAATATTAATACAACATTACGGTCGCATGGTGCATTAAAAAATGCCGGTCGTTGGAGCAGGCATACGTTGTTAGCAAATGACGCAACTTGCGGCAGGACCGTCGTTGCGCGTCGGCATACCATGATTGAACCAATCCCATACGACACTCTATAACCTGTAACCACATTATTTTATATTTACTTACATCTTGATTTTTAAATACATGTACTTTATTCTAGTGAAAATCCATAACGATTAGTATTATATTAATTTATCATCTAATAAAATGTTTCTTCATGTTAAAAAGAAAATCAATACGGCGGATGCCTGATGCGAACAAAAATACTGTATTTACTATTTAATTTGTATTTCAAAATAAAAGCAATTATTTCGAATTCTAAAGCTCGTAATTTCATTTACTGAGAAAATCGAGTAGTACACTGAAAGGTTGAATTACATCGCGATACAGTTTCATTTCATTTCTCAATTCCGTTTCCAGGCCAACACAAACATGATATATCAGAGAAAAATGTACAGCAGTGATCGCAATTCCATTTCAATACTAAAAAAATAGTCTCGGCGATGAGATCACGCTTTATTTTCCTTTCTTGTCCTTGTTATTCCCGCTTGATTTCCTGAGCGAAAGCACTGAAAAGGATAACCTTCTTTTAAATCAGATGGACGGAAATTTTCGCCAAAGCAATTACGGAAATCATTCGAGAAACTGAAAAGCAAATCTGCCTCAATAACCATCGTTAGTTTAAACCGGGATTTAATCATAGCGAATTTATTCATTCTTTCTTAGCACAGTTACCATTCTCGTTCCAAACAATATATATGTATGAACGCCTCAGACATGCATTTCGCAATCACATGTGAACACAAAAAAGATGCAGTTCAACAAACTGTGTTCACACTCACAACGAATGTGTAAGATGAAAACTTCCTTTAAATCAACACCGATGTATTAACATGCACGGCACTTACTTGTCACTTTAATAAATCGCAAGATAAGGATGCAAATACTAATACTAATATTGGTGACTTATTCTATAGCGCACAAGTCCATCACGCCGTGACGATACTGGCACTCTGACATTGTAACACCCCGGTCATAGCTGGCAGCCAAATATGTAGCGCTCTGGCATATCGGGTACCCATTTACACATGGGTAGAGAGCAGCTAAAGTAGATTAATGTCTTGACAAAGGACGTCAGTGCCGGGGTGGGAGTCGAACCCGCAACCCTTGGATTGAGAGTCAAGTGAATGAACCACCAAGAAACAATACTTCCACATTTATCCCTCATTATTTCATCGTGATCAGTATTTTTGACTATTTTGGAAAACCTAATAGACAGTTCAAGGGGAATGGTAGTCAGTTTCCCTTTCAGTAGGTCATAATTCGCTGACACCAGACTTCGTGGAAATACCATTAATGGTCCTATAAAAAAAAAAAAAACCTAGCCTCTCCGAGAATCTTTGGGTGAGGGAACTGTAAGATAATGTAGAGTATTATATAACGCTTGTTGGTCATAAAGATAAAAGGCTAATCCTGGGGACTGACAACACGTGTAATCGCTTTAAACACCTGAATGGTGTCGAATTCCCCATGAGAACCCGCTACTATGCATCATTAATATTTGAAATGGAATCAGTGTCATCGCCCTTTGAATGACACTAATTACTGATAACTGAGGGCGGCAGAAGATTCTGCAGAGAACATACAATTTAACATCTAACATACCTTGCTATGTATATCAAAGGGAACAAGAGCAACAGAAAAACAAAACAGAAAATAAATAAACAAAGCTTTTTACTAAGAAAACAGTATTCGAAAGAATTCCTCTGCATGAAAGCAAAACAGAAACTATCTAGGGAACGGACATTATCAGGTTTTTAACATATAAAACCTAGTTGCACGTTTATATAATTGTTTAATATAAAGGGTTTGATGTGTACTGAAAAAGTGTACCAAAGAAGGTTGATCTGCATCCAAAAGAAACAAAATAAATACCTCGAAGAAGAGTGCATTTTTCGTCTTAGTTTTTGTGCATCGTAGGACTTCCGCTCTATTATTCGGATTAAGAGCCCAGAAGTAAGTAAGATTTGAAAGTCAGATTCAGTCCACAACATTGTTTGATTCTTGTAAAACCCTAATCCATAATTTATATAAGAAAAAGAATCGATATTAGTGATTCACTGGAGCAGAAAAGAGGCGACCTTTCCGGAAAGCCGAGGTTAGTTGTGTTTGGGACGCCAAAACAAAACACTTAGATACACTCAGCCCAAAACAACAGTGGACTCTCTTTATTGTTCAATTTTTTTTTCAACCGTTAATAAAATGACATCAACTTTATTTCATATTAAGAAAAGATTAATACTCTACCAACATCAATTAAGATCAAGTTTTGAACTGTCACACTAAGAAGGTCACATTCATTTAACCGTTAGAAGTACTGATAAAGAAAATTGCAAAAATAGAACAAGTAGCGTTTCACATGTCAATGAATATTTGCACATGTAAAACATTATTTTTCAACAATAAAAACAAAGAATGAAAAATAACGAGGAAGATTGTCCATGTTTATGTGACATTCTTTTATATACTCATTTATTGATAAATGGGTATGCTAATTCATGCATGAATGGTATTGTTCCAATTGCATATCATCGTAAAGATGATTAACTTATGATTATTATGATACAAAGGATAAGTTTATATTTTACATATATTTGAAAATTTCACCAATAAATAATGTCCAATTTTTTTGTTTATTTGCTGACAGCATATTAATACAGCAAAACACATAAACAAGAAAACAAAAACAATGGATACGAACAAAAGCTCCTTGGAGAATGTTTTAAGCAGTATGCTATTTGTTTGAACTGTTTGCGTATCATGAATATCATGAGTAAAGGATAAATTGCATGATTAAACCAATTATTTAGATATTTTGGGCAAGCAAAATGAATGGACGACTTATCGAAACGAAACTTTCCTGTCTTTAAGATTTCTTTCATTTACCAGAATCTCGGAGTTGGGGGAGGGGGAAATTATTATGAATGGGAAAATGAACAAGGGGGTGGTTCACAAAGACTAAGATTGACTTTGAGTTGGACTTAAGTATAACAGGCCGTTCATGCCATTGTTTTCTCTCATCATGTACTGGCAATTGTCTTTCAAGGGACGTACAAATCGTGGTCTCAAATCTACAGAGTTTACATTTTTTGATAGTTCATTATTGAAGGAAAAAATATTATCTAAAGATTACAATTTAGAGACCAATGTGGATAGCAACCAATGGCATGAATGGCCCGCCATACTTAAGTGCAACTTAAAGTCGATCTTAGTCTTTGTGAAACACCCCCCAGATCAGACAAAAACTGTTCATGTCTTCAATGTCAATATAACGCCATCACTTTCGTCCTCAATTTTTTGTCACCTTGCTTCATTTTTAGAAGTTCCTAAAATTCAGCAGTTATAATGTCAGCTGCCTGCAAAACAAAATCAATATTGGCTTGCCGATTATTAACGCCCAACTTTCAAAAACCGCGAGTTGTTCAGCCAAAAACGATTAAAAATCTCGTACGCAAAATTGCACAATCGGATTCGTTCAAATCAAAAATGTACCATCATCTGTTTTTATTAAAACACCTGAGAAGCAAAGAGTAAATTGTACGCCTTGTTTATGTATTCTCGACTATGTTTCGATAATTCTTCTAATAATGTTAAAAGGGGTTGATTGATTTGTGTTTCAATGGTTGTTGGTGAGTGTTCATGAATACCATTTTACTCACACTTGCAATCTGCTGTTTTCTCATTTGAAATATCATAACAGATTTCGATGAGTGTAGGCCCTATATGCAGTCACCATATGAATGACCTAATATTTACACTTTCGTAAATACGTTTAAATAATATATGTTTTAAGCAAACGCGTTTGCTTCAGTGTAGTGAAATAGACGAATATTGCTTTTATTTGTACTTTTATTATCATATATTCTGCACGTTATTTGTACATGCTCAAAACGCAACATTATTATACACAAGGAAGATGTATAGTAATATTGATAGACATCATTTTCCTCATCTTTAAAAATAAACACATGTTATTCAAGAAATAAAAATCATTATAGTAATGAAAAAAGGCCAAAGTTTAACTTACCACTTTCGAGCGAACAACCGAAAAACCAGAAAACTTGGGTAAGTTTCCTTTAGTCCACAACCCAACGCTGTTCCGATTTCCTTGTCACAGATGTGCCTTCATGGACAGTATATTTGTATTTGATGCCCGCGATCGTAAAAGTAGTAGTTATCATGAAACATAAAAAAATAAAGGAACAAAATAGGCGTTCTTTCGAAAGGAGAGATAAGTATATGTGTGGTTGCGTTATCTGCCTATGCGATAGTTTGGAATGTCGTTTAATAGGAATGGTCAAATGATAGCGCGGCGTCGCTCATTTATAAGGTGATGATAATGGCGTTGTCGTGTTGCGCATTAACGGCCTTGCACGTGCGTTCGTTTGAAAAGGACCGTTTCTGTGCGCAACGACGCGGCGATGTTGTGGGTGCTGAGAAGACAATGTGTTGCGGTTAGCTTGGTGTCCTTTAGTGCTTCCCCAACATCCCTCGTTGCTAGGTGCGTGCTCAGCCAATAATAATGGGTAGTGCGAGGGATGAAAGTTTTAGCTGTGGAGAGATAAAAGAGAGAAAGAAAGAGAGGGTAAAATATTCGAGAAGCCGGGCAGTGAGAGAAAGAGATTTGGAGAGAGCAAAGAAGAGACGAAAAACAAATAAACAAAGAAGGGACAAGAAAGAAAGAGAAAAAGAGAAGTATATATATATATAATTTCTATATCGTATTTATATATATTTATATATCTATACATAATATTACAAAAAATAATACTAAAACTAGATAGAGATCGGCCCCAAATAAAGAAGGGAAGTCGGGGATAGGCATTTGAATATAAGAAAGAGACACAATGGAATGGCCATGTTTTTAATGCAATTTGAAAGATATGAACAAGATTAAAAGGTTTACCAAAGAGTAAATGCATGAGGAAGTGGCATACATGGGTAAAACGGAAGTGCACTAAAGCGTTCATAACACATTAAGTATGATAACAGAATACCAAGGGCGTTGTTTTGGTTCGGTTGACAGCTATCGCAATAGCACGAATGAGAACGTGAACAAATAACCAAATGCTTATCGTGTGGCAAGAATTCCATATCAAATCATACAAAATAATCACATTCAGAAATAAATGAACTAGCATATACTATGTATACCCTCGGCGATTCCAAGGTATGTTGCGAGCGTAACCAAGTAAAACTGAAGTATGTTAAGGAATTAGTGTCTGCTAATTGACTTTCATCTTATTTGATGTTTTTTTTTACCTAATTCAAGATTTAGGAAAGCTATCAGCTTGATGCAAAAATTGATTTTTGATGCCATTTCTTGGTGTTTCTAAATCAGTAACACATTCCTAATATGTCATGTATCACGTAGTCAGATTTACAGAAATGCATATTCCTGCACGGTTATTTCAAAATGGTAATACAAGAATGAAGTATGAATTACTTACGAAGAATAGATAAAAGAATGGATACAATTGTAAAAAAGAAAAATCTATATCAGAAAGACTATACAAATAATAACATCAAAGTGTATCATCCTGTAAGAAATGCAAGGATGAAGAGATGAAAAATAAATATATCATAATTATAGGAAACAAAAGTAAAGTATAATAATTATTAAAATAATAATTCGCAATCTCGTTTTTAACTTTGACTATTAAAAAACACGTTGAAATTTAAAATATAGGCCCTATATTCTTCTTCTTCTTCTTTTTATCATCCACATACCTCCTTTCTTTAGCACTTCAATTCTTCTCCTTCGTCATTATATTCTTGTTCTTCTACTTTCCTCTCCCTCTCCAAGTACCTCTTCTGATATTTCTCTTATTATTATTAGTAGTAGTAGAAGTAGAAGGAGTATTATTAGCGTCTTTCTTCTTCATCTTCCTTTTCTTGTTTGTTTGGTGTAATTCGTATTATTCGTCTTCCCCTCCTCCTCTTTTTTTGATATTGAGGAAAGTCTCGGTTCTATAGCGTAATATATCTGTTTTCTGAAGGGGAAAAACCCTGCACTTTATTGCTTAAGACATGAACACTAAATACAAGCTACTTAAGTGTACGTGTGTGTGTGTGTGTGTGTGTAAAAGCTAAAGGTTACTACCGAACACGACCCTCTATTTTGGGGACTACGTGAGGAACATGTTTATAAAGCGAGCAGATTTTTTAAAGTTTCTTCATCTTAAAGGGATTGGGTAACTTTGTCTCAGATTCTTAAACAAAATCCTGGATCTAGCTAATGCTGCAATTATAATTATAAACCTTTAGGTCAGTAAGGAACCCCATGACTTTTACATGCCGATCGCCTGTCTGATTAACAAAATATTTATGATTGGGGATCGAAATCGAATTTTGCGTTTTCCTAACGGTTTTCATAACACTTCAGTCTATTTGCGAAAATGAGTATGGTAAAACCGGTCACTCAAAGATGTTTACTTTTGTGAGGCACTTCATGATCATTTTGAAGCGCAATTTTGTTCAGGGCTTCAGTATTACACCATATCAAAGACACTTATAACACGTAGGGCCATGCATCTCAGATTTAACATTGTTAAAATATGCCTTTAAGGAAACTGATCCTAAATCCCCAACCCCCCTCCTTTCAGATACCTTGAATCTGTATCCAAAACTGAAATAATGCACATTATCCGTTGAAAATTGTACATCCCATCTTTTCCGGAACTTGAGCCTACCTTTAAACGATTAATGCTGATTCACCTTATGGTTATTGGTATTGACATTCAGAGTCATAATGAATGCCTTGATAGATTCAAAGCGTACGTCACACATTATGGTTTGCCACCTTTTAATCTACTCCACGCGAATACCAGTGGCGGACCAAGGACTTATAACAGTGGGGTGGGTGTGGGTGTGGGAGGGGGGGTGGTGAGAGCATTAAGTTTACTGAAACATTGCAATTGGAACCAATTATTAGAATCCAATACGCATAATCTTGTAAAAGCCTATCCGATTTAATCCAGATTATTTGTATAATCATCTGGATTTATGAAGCGCTTAATACGAAATACCGTCTCTAAGCGCTTTACATGTATTATTACCCCGGTTCGTCGGACTCTCAAGGGAGTATTATTACTATATAATCATCATGAGGGCATATGGCAATTACTTACACATAGCACAAAGGCTTTCGTCATCTTACCAGGTCCCAATTGTATACTTGGTATGGAGTGGCACATGTAGATAAATGCCCTTCCAAAGGATGTTAGTGTCGTGTCGGGGATCGAACCCACGATATTTGCATTTCAAGTCAAGTGCTTAAACCACTCGACTACGACACCTACTTACTTAAAGGGAATGCAATCGAGTTTCATCCACCATGCCCCCCACCTCCCATTCCCCCATATCCCCGCTCTCTGCCTTCGCCGCTTAAATAGTAAACATTTCGATCATTATTAAGAAAGGACAGCTTCATGCAGAGGCATGAACTACATACCGTAACATCTGCCCCCTACCGCAATTTTATTGTCTGCAAATTGTATCTGAAATCTAAAACAAGCACAATTTTTTTCCCTCACATAAAGCAAAGATTTGATGTTAACTTGATTTGGCATTAAAATGGTTTATATATGTATAGTTGTATACATATTTATAGTTGTATAAATCATGCATTTATAGAAAGATTTCAATTCAATTTCATTTAATTATAAAAATAAAATTAATCGTTTAGCCATTCATTCAGGAAAGACATAGGTAGACTTTCTTAATGATAATGGGTCATACATCGTGGCAATATAAACAAAACGATTGTTAACATAAAAAGCTAGTGTATCCATGCAACATAATATATTCCCAATCTTTGCTAAAAAATAAAAATATAAAATAAATAAAAATGCCCTAAGCAGATTTCATTTGGAATGGCAAATATTGTATTTCAACACAATCGCACAGACTTCCAATCTTTCTCTTTTTTTAAGTATCATGTTGATTTAGTAATGGATTGTGTTTAATAGTATTATGTAATATGCCATTGCCACGCCTATCAAAGTGGAATTTGTAAGGCTATATAAATCGGGCAAGGTTAAATGGGCAAATGTTTTTGCCTTTTTGTTCTTTATTATTATTATTACTATTGTTATCATTCTTTGAAACCACCCTAACGCTTGATAGATATCTTGTTAACAGTAATATATCATATCATATCATATTTATGTATTATCTGATCAGACAAAGGAAGTAATAAAGCAAGTTCTGTACGTGTTCATTATTACATGCATTTTGGAGAAATGAAAATGAGACAATAATTTTCCGTAGATGTATCAAAGTTCTCCCCATTTATTACGAATTATTATAAAGGTTGAAGGTCGAAGACCAATGGCAATGTCTAACCACTACATTATAATACGCCATTCAGCATGTTTCTAGAACATTAGTGTGATAAAAAAATATATATTTACTAATAAATAACGAAACTTTAAATGTTAATCCCAAATCCCATCTCACTACTTTTTTTTCTTGAATAGTAGGCCTTTTTTACTGAAAGTATGTTAACATCGGTATATATTACGTACTATATTAAAAATAGTAGGGCGCTTATTTGTTTTTATTGAAACTATACTAAGATTTCAAAAGAGATACATTTCCTTATCCATGCAGAGATTCTGAGCATGATGAAGGAAAATCAGCCACCTCCAAAACTCACACCCAAACTAAAGAAATAAATGACTGCAATGTATCAGAAACGGCATGTGAGGCTACGATTTGGCGTCTTCATTATATCGCTTAATACCTCGTGGCATGGTTTTGAGAGGCACAAGTGTTTACCCTTTTGAACCCACGGGGCACTGCAAGATAAATACAAAAACCTTCTCTTCGGTTATAATACTCTCAACCTCCGGTCGAAAAATAAGGGCATGGGGGAGAACAATTTATGGAAAGCTCGTAGAGATGATGTTTTTTATATTAAGCTCTCTATATATCCGGATGTTCTGTTGTTGTTGTTGTTATTATAAGTTGTATTATTAGTAATAGTAGCATAACTACTATTGCTACTACTACTACTACTACTACTACTACTACTACTACTACTACTACTATTATTATTACTATCATTATTAGTAGTAGTAATATTATTGATATTATTGTTACTATTTTTAGAATTGTTGTTGTTATTATTAGTTTTATTATTGCTTTTTAATCATTATTATCATAATTATTGTATTGTTGTTGAAAAATCAACACTTATGAAATAAAATGAAATAAAACAAATTATGACATACAGAACATGATTAAGAGGTTAAGAACGATATCACAATGACAGAGAAAAAAAAGGCAATAGGAAACATTTAAGTAAGGGGGTGGATACATTGTGTTTAAACAATATTTATTACACCCGGCAAGGTCTCTTTCCTAAATTGCGTTCCATCTTGATTATTTCAATGAATACATTTTTGCGTTTTTCATTAATAATAAACAATGAAAATTAATAATTATAATGATTCATGGTGATATGATATCTATAGCTCTCTCCCTCTCTTTGTCTCTTGATCTTCTTCACTTGAACGCGAATGAAGTCAAATTAGAGATGAAGTTGTGTGGTCAAAGGTTAGTAAGTGCCTGGTTTGTCATAATCAATGAATATAAATACCTGTTCTTTTTATCTTTCCTTTTATTGTCGGTTTTTAAGTGACTTAAAGGTAAAGACCAGTATTGGAAACGCCCCTTTCTCAAAAAATGAAATGGAAGCTCTCATTACCAATCATGTGAAAGAATATGTTTTGACTAATACGTGATGATACAAATTTTGCCGGGAAAACGCCTACTAATTGATATATTTAGTAAAATATTATATCTATTAGGACCAAATAGATATCGCGCACGTGGTCGCGTAGTCCCATATGAATCTTTCTGTGTACAGTGCTTGTAACTTTACCAAGACTGATTCCAGAACCTTGCTGTACACACCAATAATTATATACTAGATGATCAGCCTTTTCTGATCGATTTCACAACGTTTCTTTCACAATGCAATCGCATTACCAGAACTGGTCTTTATCTTTAAATGATGATATAGCTGAATGTTGTAATAAAATCACTCTGCAGTCGCATTTATCTAAATATAGTTGTTGACGTGTACCTTAATCATTTTAATCAAGTCAAACCAAGTTATCTCAGTGGAAACATTTTAATGATTCGGGTCTCGTGCAATCATTTCAACAAAAACGACGTTAAAAACCACAGAAATTAAAAGAACGAAACCAAACAAAACAGAACATTACATGAACAAAAAAACATAGTGACGTATCTTATCGTAAAGTGAAAGAAGCTGAGCATATTATGTGGAATTTGGCTGGACCTTTCCGAAAGACTTTCGAGTCAAAGTTTCCTAATTTTCTAAGAAATGGATACAGGGCTGCTTAGAGCTCACGCGTTTATTTGAATCAAAACAGTACTTGACCATTAACGCGTTTCAAGTGCGCCTGAAACCGTTCCCGCGTTATTTGCACTTTAGCCTCGCGAAAGTGTCGTGACCAATAGAGACGCATAAAACTATGCCCGCATTACGGGGCTAAACAAATGCCATTAAAGCCTAGGAGTAGAATCTGTTTGGTTACACGGTTTCATTCAAACCTATCACCCCTTTTAACAATTCACACGACGCCTCCCTTTCCTACGTGTATCTCCCCTTCTTTTTGCAACGTTTTATCCTCTTTTTTCCCCCGTCTACTTATAATTTGTAGTGGCGCCATTTTCATTGAAGATGCACGTTTCAATATTGAAAGAAACGCAGATTTCTCATTTGAATAAACTCCATTCTTCGGCAAGACATCAATCCACATTTGCCACTCCATACCCAGTAGACAAATTGGGACCTTGTGATGACGAAAGCCTTTGCGTTATTAATTGTCATATGCCCTCAGGATGACCACATGGTAGAAATACTCCCCAAGGAGTGGAAATGGTGCCCATTGTACGATTGTAACTCCGATGACCGGGGTAGCAATATATGTAAATCGAGTAAAGACGGTTATTCGTATTAAGCGACATATAAATCCAAATTATTAGTACTATTAATTGTTTCCCGATTGTTAGTACGGCATGTTTTCGTGTGTGTCTATATGCATGCATTTCCTGATATAAACACCCGTTTAAGGTACGCACGTATTTGATACGATGGTGCAACAGCAATGAAAATCTTTTGACCAAAAAATACAACGTAGTCTAAATTAGGGGGAAATGTTGAGTGAAGTATTGCATTTTAATGTTAAAGGTAAAGACCAGTTTTGGAAACGCCCCTCTCTCAAAAAAATGAAATGGAAGCTCTCATTACCAATCATGTGAAAGAATATGTTTTGGCTGATACGTGATGATACAAATTTTGCCGGGAAAGTCGGGAAACCGCCTACTAATTGATATATTTTGGTAAATTATTATATCTATTGAGACCAAATAGATATCGCGTAGTCCCATATACATCTTTCTGTGTACAGTGCTGGTAAAGTTTCTTATTATTTTGATGATTCCAGAACCTTGCAGTACATACCAATACTTATATGCTAGATGATCAACCTTTTCTGATCGATTCCACAACGTTTCTTTCACAATATTGCATATGCAATCGCATGACCAGAACTGGTCTTTCTCTTTAATTCTAAATTCGACCAACTTTTGGCAATTTGATATAGATGTCATGACTATTATTACTAGATGATTTATTATACTTTTAGTATTACTTTTTTATGTTAATTGCACGACATGCACGGTAACGATAACGACATTTGAAAATATAATGATACCGATGTAGTATGAGACAAAACAATTGCATTGTATATCAAACCTCAGGTATATTGTTCAAACTGCATTAGGCCATCTAGTTCATATCACCTTGAAACCGAGATGCGTATCTACTACTCATTAAATTGCGTATGATGAAGTTTATCTTAGAGATTATTATCAATTTAGGCTCACATGCAGTCCGACTGACATAACCTCCGGTCGAACTTGATCAAATGAAACACGATGGATATTTTCATACAAATGTCAAACTGGGATTAATTAATTCAAACGCGATAAAATGTCCCGGTAATCACATTTAATTGCCGATTTCGTCAAGTAGTCTTCGACCACAGACGTTATATCACAATTAAATAACCGATATATCTCTGTGCGTCCTAAAAATGGGGGAGTCATTGTACAAAGTTAGAATAGAGCTTATGAGCACTATTCTTTATTCACACCCTCCCCCATCCTCTCCCCCTCTCTGTCTCACTCCCTCTCTCTCTCTCTTTGTCTCTACCTGTACCAATTTGGAATAAATATTACCACCAATATATATATATATATATATATATATATATATACATGTATGTACAGTTTGCATAATTTAGTCAGTGTATTTAATTTTTATTATTCATTCATTCTTTTCGTTTTATTTAGATACCTACATCTTATTTTGTATGTGATATATAATTTTCTACCGTTGTTTCTGCTTCCCTTTTTGAACGTGCATGGTGTCACTTCATTATCATTTATAACACAATAAGTAAATGTATGGTAATACAATGGATGGGTAATAAAGTGCATATTCATTTCTATAAATAGTCGAAATCGTACACATCATAGCAGCGAAATTCCTTACATGGGAAACTCCAATCCGGAAATTAATATGAAATGATGAAGGAAAATCCTAATGATTTCGTCATTCGGAAAGCAATAATTACTCAATGATGTCTAAATTACAGCCAAGGACGCCTGATTGAGGCAAGCCCTTTAGGTGAGGTACGACATGATTATTATCGAACAGGCGCTGTATGGCTGTTGACAAGTTCATCAGATAAGGCCATAGAGAAAGGGACATACTGTATTGTTTAGGTAGACAGGTAGAGCGTTGAAGAGAGAGGGGAAAAGAGAGAGAGAGAGAGAGAGAGACAGGGGGCGAGATGGAGATATTAACAGATGAAGAAAGAGAGATAGATAGATGAAGAGACATGTACAAGAGGGATGAAGGGGAGAGAGAGATAGTGAGAGAGAGAGAGAGAGAGAGTTGTTGGTTGTTAACAAGTTCATCAGATAAAGCAATAAAAGCGATAGTTTGAGAAGATGGAAAAGGCAAGATCAAAGTAAGAGAGAAGTATAGAAGGGGGGCTTCGATGGAGAGAAAGATGAGGAGGACGATGAGGAGGAGGAGGAGGAGGTGGAGGAGAAAGAGAGTCGCTGTTGACAAGGCAATGCAATATAGATGAAAGTAGATAGCCAAGTTGAGAAGATACTTTAGAGAGAGAACGAGAGATGAAGAAAGAGGGGTAGTGGGAGGAGGAAGAGAGAAAGACAGAGCGATATATATATATATATATATATATATATATATATATATATATATAGAGAGAGAGAGAGAGGATGAGAACTGCGAGGGAGAGAAAGAGAAATAGAGATAGAGAAAGACAAATAGAGAGAAAGAGAGGGAGAGAGTGAAAGATAATTAAGGGAGATCCAGAGGGAGGGGTTAAAGAAAGATGGAGAGATGGGGTGAAATAAATGGATAAGAAAGTGCAGCACTGTATTGGGAGTGTGTTTTGGTACAAAAGAAGATGATGGGGAGGTCGATATGAAGTGTTAGTGGAGACAAAGAAACAAAGAGAGAAAGAGAGACAGAGCGATGAGGGGACGCTATAGAAGGATGTAAAAAATAGAAAGAAAAGAGAGCTAGTGGGTAGAGAAAGGATGACGAAACAGGTAGATAGAGCTGATACAAGGAGTGACGGAGGCCAAGGAGACTACAGCCGCACGGTCTTTTGGGTGTGCGCGTGTGAGGTAATGTGGGTTGATGTGAAAGACGACCAAGGGAGTGACCGTGGACAAAGCGGCCTTGAGTAGACAAGGACAAAGAGAAAGAGGGTGAGGTATACATAGACGAAATAAATAAGAGAGGGAGTTAGAGAGGAAAGGAGAGAGGGAGATGGAAAGAGAATTAGAGAGAGAGAGAGAGAGAGGGGAGAGAATGATCGAGTTGAGATGCAAAGGAAGGGTGAGGACGTGTTGGATGGGTGATTTCCTGTGAATGCGAGTGTGTTAAATAGAAAGAGGTAACTTATCGGGTAAAGAACGAGACGGTGAGGGTGTGTGTGAGCGTCTGCGTGGCAGAGAGATAGATGGTTGTTTAATTGTTGTGATGTCGGGGTAGAGAAGGTAGTTAGAGAGAACAAGAGAAGCAAAGAGAAAACATATAAATATATATATTTCGAAATGAATACGGTACCTGATAATAATAATAATAATGATAATAATATTAATAATAACAATAATAATAATAATTATACTAGCAATACTACAACTACTCATAATAATAAAAGTAATAATAATGATTAAAAAATTTAAAAAAATAAAAAATAACTACTATTACATTGCAGACATATCAATCACAGGGGATGCTAAAACGAAACAAATTGGGGGAAACGGTGACTACTGTCATTGAAAATGATATTTATGACTTTAGATTAAAAGTGAATCAACCAGTATACCACCGCACTGGCCACATTTACTGTATTTTACTCTGGTAATTATCTAAATATATGTATATTTATTTAGTGTTGTGTTGTTGTTGTTGCTTTTGTTGTTGTTTGTTTTGTTTGTTAGTTTCATTATTTTTGTTGTCAAGGCTTTTGGAATGCAGTGCACATCCAATGCGAAATATCAGGGAAGAAATATTTATCAAGTAACTATATTCTTTTCTTTTTGTTATGTATTTCTACATATTTTTTTCTTTTTGCTGGGGGTGTTTAGGATTGCCTGACAGACGGGGCAACAACCGCTAAATGGAAGATAAAAAGGCAGCAAAATAAAATAATGTTATTGATATCAGTTACATTCAATTGAATTGGGAAACCAAACCCTAAGTTTAAATTAAGAGGAAAACAAATTGTTATGATGGTAACGAAAATCAGTAGACAACAACATTTCTCCCTAGGGGGCAATTCCCCTGCAACATGCCGTCTTCAAGGAAACTCTTATCGAGCTGATGAGCATATTCTCTCACCTCTCCGGGTGGACGAATCGTTCGTAAGAAAAACAAAAATAGTGCTTTGTTCCGTGTCACCGCACACGTTCTGCCAGTTATTACACTCTGCCACATGCGGCCGACTCCTCCAAAAAACAGTAAATGGATAAGGGGAGGAGGGTTGGGGCCGAAGTTCGGGGTGGAACACGCATTTAACCAGGATTGCTAATTGGTGATCAATATGCGATGACAGGTCTAAGTTTGGGGCGGTGATAGTGGTAGGGGTGGTCTACTTTTTAGTCTTACGATCATTGAAAAGCTAGAGGAGAAACAGTTTGAATGATTGGATTTATTTAAAAAAATCATTATTCCACTGTGTCCAAAATCCAATATATACAAGTATTGTATCATGAAAACCATTACGTTATCTATTCATTTTCTCGTTTATTATATAAATATACAAATGTATTTATTCAATCATTCATCTCTTTATTTAATTGTTTAATTTAATTTGTGTTGAGTTTTGATATATTATAAGCATATGTTCATTCTAAACATGATCGCTTTTATAATGCTATATATATTACTCATTGCGGATGTAGTATCGAAAATAATATCGCTAGTGATATTCGCTTGTCTCGCAATGTGGTCAATAAGGAATCTAAAAGATCTCGACGTTTCGTGCGCCGCTGCAACACTTCGTCAGGTGATAACAAACTAATGTAAGCAACATTGCTTACATTGCTTACATTAGTTTGTTATCACCTGACGAAGTGTTGCAGCGGCGCACGAAACGTCGAGATCTTTTAGATTCCTTATTGACCACATTGCGAGACAAACGAATATCACTAGCGATATTATTTTCGATGATCGCTTTTGTTCATTCTTTCTCATTGCATGTATTATAATGAAATAATTGGTGAAAGTATTTCCTCAATAAAACCTAAATGAATTAGGCCTACATTCTGACAATATATTCAATACTGGTCAGTTGCAGAACAACTTCATGACACATATTATGTATTACTTGTCAATTTTTACCAAGAATGTTAATGCCACAATGATTCAATCTATAACATAGCAATATATACTTTGAGATATTTCATTGTAAATGCTGGCAGTTCGCAGACATTTTTATTTTCGATGCTGCATTACAAATATCATATCCCACATCATGTTATGTATGCTTCTTAATAATTCCATGTAACATGCCATGTTTATGATTACTGTTAACTTCTAACCAAGTAATTTATTGTCAGAATGCTTCTATTTATAAAATATTCTTGAGATATTTCATTGCAAATGTTGGCAGATGGCAAACAGTTCTTTTTTGTTTTATTTTCGATGCTGAATTACATTTATCATATCACAAATCATTTTATGTATGCTTCTTAATAATTCCATGTAACATGCCATGTATATGATAACCGTTCACTTCTTGCCTAAAGATTTATTGTCAGAATGCTTCTATTTATAAAAGAATACTATAATTCAAAATTTGTGAGTCTAAGCAGTTCGCAGACATCCTATTGTCGATGGTGCCGTTGCATATATCATACAACAAATACGATATTATTTACACTTTACTTGATGCCACTAATCGCATTAACCCGACCCTGTTGATGCCGAATTAAAAGCCCTTTCGTCAATGGGTTAGTGAAAGAGAGAGAGAGAGAGATGTTCTTCCTTCAAATCGAGCTGCTTCAATCAATTCTCATCTTCCCCGTATCAGGCTGCATGTGGTGGTTTGACATTTCGAATGACTGTGATTAGAATTTGAAATGAAGTCGACATGCCTGAAAATTATTCCATACTGAACGTAAAATGAAGTGAGTTTCGTTGACGGTAAATTTATACTTAACTTTTTTCTTCCAATAGCCCGATAGAAAGTCGAAAGTCTCGAATTTAGATTTTTATTCTGCCTATGGTATATTTATTTCAGTAGGAAGTAATGATTAGCTGCCGGAATGACACCTTTTTTCTAAGATTTATATTTTAACGACTGAAAAGAAGTTATTAATTCATTTTCAATGATATAAAGAAAAGAAATAAAGAATTTTCGAAGTAGAAGAACCGTCCAGATATCCAAAGCACAACTAATAACGATAATGATGTGAACAAAAAGAAGAATATGTAGAAGAAGAAGGTGAGGAGGTGTCATGGTCTAGTGGATACGTCGTCAGACTTTCGGTCTCATGGTTCGCGGTGCAAGTCCCGCCGCGTCACTAATACCATTTGGCAAGACATAAATCTATAAATTTCCCCCATTCATATGATCCAGGTAAGATAAATGCATTGAGTACCTGTCAGGAAACTAATTCCTTCAAATGCGAGAGCGTCATGGCCGCCATGCTAAAGCCGGGGTAATAATTATGGGGCGCCATGACAGTCATGTTTGACCAACATGAGCGCTTTACAAGAACCCAATATTATCATAATTGTTGTTCTTATTATTATTATTATTATCATCATCAACATTATTATTATTATTATTATTATTATTATTATTATTATTAACATGATAATTATGATAATGATGGAAAGGTGAAATATTGCATACTTATAAAGCACTCCTTTTCACCACGCAAGGTGATTAATGCACTTTATTCAACTCACTCCCAGATCGTAATCAAATGATTGGTCATGCGCGGTCACGTGTGATTCATTTACTGAGCCTTTTGCACGCTTTTTTTCATGAAAAAGCGTGCACTATTTTCCAGTACTATCCAACGATTTTCCAGTGCCGCGTAGTTGTGCGCGTAGAGGTTAGAGCGCTTAATACTGCGTGTATACACATGAGCTTATTCTTGCGCACCACTATGCGTAAATGGGTATAGATAGAGGTGCGCTTGCTATATCTATATTTATGTGTGCGCACTAAATTGAGACTTATTCAAACTTGAGATTTATTTGTCAGCCATAAACTGTCTCGAAACAATCTTGAATTAATTATTCTTACAATAAATAGCAAGGATCTAGGAGTTTCTTTGTATAAAACAAATGATGCATGTTTTCATTCGTTCATTATACGATCTATCCGCCCTCGTTGATGCTGTGTGTATCTATCGCACTCAGCCTAACGGCTTCGTGCAATAGATACACACAGCCTCAACTCGAGTGCGGATAGATCGTATAATGAACTCATGCGCATGCATCATTTGTATATTAAAAAATCCCGCTATGGCACTGATTTCGGTGCTCACATCATTCAATGATACCTTTATTGCTGTATCCATTTTACACCTGTGTGAAAAGTGGCAAATTTAAATTCATTATTGACAGCGATTGATCTTGAGCCCATGTCATTTGAACCTCCTTTCTTTTATGTAAGACTACAATACTTTGGGTTTTATAACCCATTGTAATGCTATTGTTATGTTTTATAGGACATTTTGTTTGATAACCTTTGATTGGACCTTGTAAATGCTGTTTGGTTTTGGCATATTTTTTCTCCATTTTTCACACTGCACATGATTAGGTGAGTCGAATGTGCTATAGTTGTAAACTTTCCCTGATACTCCATTGACTTTCAAATATGGGTATTTATAAAGATGATTTATTATGTCTGCACAAGGGAAGACGCTGACATGTCAAATGATAGATTATGATTTCAGGATGCGGCTAAATGTTGTATTGATTATGGTTAAGGTAAAAGTGGTTAATTCATTTATCATTTAAGAACAGGAACGTTTTAAAGGGTTAAATTGATCATTGTCCCTTTTTTCCAATTGGCAACAATTATAGTTGACTTTGTTCATTGTTATGATATAATTTCATGTCTTTGAACAAAAATACATATTTATGAAATATGTTGAAAACTGATAATAATGAAACAGACACAAAGAGGAAAAGAACATCTCAACGTGTTGCCAATTACAAGATTTAAAATCTGATCTCCCCTTTTTTCCTAGTGTTAAACGCAAAGTGGTCTTTCAACAAACATGGACACAATGTGTTCGGAGACTCTTGCGGGTTTTTTTTTCGTTGGGGTATCTTAAGGCTGTTAACCAACAGCTCCTGACTGAGTTAATCCACACAATGTGGAATGCTTAATTTAAAGGGTTGAAATTATAAAATATATCAAAGATACTCCAACAATTGGACTTGGATAACATTTTTAAAAATGTATCTTTTAAATCTGCTGTCAAATCTTTTTTCAAGTGCATAAATCTTGTTTGTAAATACTAATTTCTTAAATTTATTTAGGTTGTATATTCTAACCTATAAATATTTCTGCTTGTCTAAATTCATTTTCCCAACCTTATTGGTTAGATCAAGAAATTCATTTATCATCAAAAACTTACAAAGCAAAAAAAAATACATGGACGTTATTTAATTTCGATTCAAAATAAAAGCATACTATTTTCCATACAACAAATGTTTTACATTGTAAGGCACTTTTTACTTTGACTCATTCTAAAAGACTATGTATGACCTTTAGTGGAAAAGAGTTTCAAATTAATTTTCTAGATCGCGGAAATTTATTTTACCAGAAGAAATGCATCTGTTTTCAATAATTCATAACCTTAGCTGAGATGGCTCATCCAGAAGATTGAATTCCAGATATGTATTTAATAAGGTATTATTTATTTAATGAACTTATTATTAGGGTTAGATTAGTCAAACAAAAATGTAAAAGTAAATCCCCAAAGTACCTAAATCTGTTAATACATATTTTTAATTAATCGAACAAATTGATGCTTATTGCTTACGGGTCTACACTATTCTGTAAAGGGTAACCTTAAAAAGGGGAAAACAAGGCCATGGAAATACTCGGTGATTTGAAATATATATATATTTATATTGGTTTTACTAATTGACACGTCATTGAAAGAGCTCATTTAGTTTTAATCTCTCTCACCCCCCCCCCCCCCCCTCTATCTCTCTCTCTCTCTCTCTTTCTCCCTCCCCTATCTCTCTCTGTACTTCCCCTCTATCCCTTTCTCTCTCTCTCTCTCTCGCTGTCCTTCCCGTCTCTCTCTCTCTCTGTCTCTCTGTTTCTCTCTCATTTCATAACCTACCTATGTACATAGTCATAGAAAATATTATTATTGATTATATAACCCACAATAGTGTATGTTCCTTTTTCCGGTACATCCTGTATTGTAATACATGCGTATGTGCCTTTAATGATTTTAATAGCGCCCCCAATCATTCATGACACCGAATGATGCATGATTATATACATGAATATAGCGTTTATATATTGTTTTTCTCAAATATGACGAAAAAGGTATATGGATTCGACTTTCTTTATGTTGAACATTGAACCATATTTAATTAAATTAATAACAATAACGTTTTGCCAATATATTCAACAAAGTCATCATGTGGGTGTTTATTCAGGGTTTCGTAGTTAAACGCTTAACAATTAATCGTATACGGTCAATTGATTGTATACAGCTATCTATATAATTCCTAACTTCTATTCCGTTACGGCAGTATACGGTGACCCTAATTATATACGTGGCGAACGCCTTATCATGTGTGTGTGTGTGTGAATCCCACAAGGCATTGTGCTGGGAACTTTGTTTTTTCCTTTGAAATTTGTTTTCTTAGGAGGGGTTGGAATGTAGTCGAGATTTTTAACTCTCTCGGTAGTAATCATCTTCCTCTATTGATCTACTTATTTCCCTGCTCATTTCCTACTTGATAGAAAGAAAAAAATGACGAAAAATAGGGATTATTTTTTAAAATGCTATAATATAACATTTTATGACCTATTTATATCAAATGTACTTATTATATTGTATCCTAAGATTTACATACTGATCGATTCAGATGCCATGTGTCATTGTATTGTGTGTTTTGTATTGCCTAGTTTATGAACAAAATGACACAGATCCATTTGATATACTTTACTTTTGTTATACTCAATGACATATACAGAGGACAATAACTGATATAACTTGTATTTGAAATAACTAATGGCAACGGTAATTGGGGCTTTATCTGGATGTATAGACATCATTAATTCTAATTCCGCCGCCATACCAAAACAACTCTGCAAATGACTAGATGGGTTACGTAACTTCATGTTCCAAGCATGGATTTACACGTTTCCCTTCCCCCGAGTATTTCTTTGCTGTTGACTTATAATGACAGCTCTAATCTTAAGTCCAGTAAACAATTCAACTATTCATTTTGCTCCCATTGCCTGTTGGTGTTTACTAAGCACGATAGAAATTACTTTCCAAAATTAAACCAAAGGCAATTCCAATATCATTAAGCGTCATCCGAAGGTGCGAACATGATAGTGACGTATAACGTAATACGAACATGTCTTGTGTGGGACTTACAATGGGGTATTGAAACTGCACCATAGTTGTTTTTTGAAAATTCTTGCGATCGTGTAGGATATAGTTCTTACAAAGTAAAAAGCCTTTAATCTTTTTTCCACTACTACAAATCCAAGGATATAACAAGGTAGCAGAGAGGTCGGCTCATGATGAAAACAAATTATCTTCCGATTTAATACACAGGCCTTGCATAATAAAATAATAGCTAAATGTCAACTGGTTTGTAACTTAAATAATACAGTAGGTTACTACTACTATATATATATTACTAAAAACGTCATTAGAGGGACATTTGGAGTGAAAAAAATGAGTCATTAAGTAGACATTGTCATTAGGAGGACAATTTGGTGTCCTCTTCATAGAAGGCCTATTTTTCTTTATATATCTCTCTCTATATATGTAATGTTACTAAAGGCGTCATTGGAGGGACATTTGAAGTGAAAAAATGAGTCATTAATTAGACAGTGTCATTAGGAGGACAATAATTCTACAGACAAAATTTAGGGTTAGGGTTAGGTTTAGGGGAAGGGTTAGGATTTTGATGATGTCCACTTAATGTACCATGTAGGGTTTTATATATATATATATATCAAGAGAGAGAGAGGGAGAGGAAGAAACCCAACACACACACACGCACACATACCCAAACAAGGCACAGCATAATGGCATAATAAATTTTCGCCCATAGGGCTTCTTCATACGTATAGTTCAGTCCATTGTAAACTTTCATGAAATCAATTATCCAAAAGGACAATTCAATGTTGCTTGTTGTTTTTATTTCCGTATAATAAAATCAGATAAAAATACATAAATAGTAATCATACATACAAAAATGGACAAAATATGGCAGGTAGCCCATTTTCAGCTACAACTATATTGTTGCTGCTGGTCTTCCATGGGGCCAGTTTATACAATGTAAAAAAAAATACATGATATTAGAAATAAACAGAATAAATGACTACAAAGTATGAGTCGAAAATATAAAATAAATTTTTGAAGAGAAAAGAGAGAAAAAAGAGGAACACAAAAATATATATACATACATAAACTGGTACAACAATAGGGTGATTATAATAGTCTGTTAAAGTTAGTCTTAAAGGTGGCAAAAATGGATAGTTGACACGAATCAGGGGATAATTTATTATATTGAAAATAAGCTATGTACACGAGAGTTCTTTTACAATAATTAGTTCTTGGCTTAGGTAAAGAGAGGTTATGTTCATTACGGAGAGAGTATGGTGAGGGTTTAAACTCAAACATTCAGGGGTCATGTTATTTAATGTTTTGTAAGTTAAGAGTAATAAATGGATTTTTTGCCTTTCACAAATCATTTGCCAACCAAGACAGCTATGAATTTGACTGGTAGAAGTATGCGAATGAGGGTTAAATTTTAATATTATTCTATCTGCCCTATTTTTATTTTTTTTTTGAGCTGTATTAAACAGTTACTACTGGCAGATTGCCAAACTACATCCCCGTAATCAAAGTGATGTAATATGATGGAAATTTAGATTAATTTCAATTCAGGCATATTTACAAATTGTCTTAGTCTTCACAAATAACTAACCATTTTACTTAGCTTGTTACACGTCTGTTAAATGTGAACATCCCGTTTTATTTTTTCATCCACATTTACACCAAGATATTTAAAGATTTTTACTTGGGACAACCGTTGTTCTCTGATTTTGAAACTCAAAACCGTGTTTTTAAGCACGTTATGTGTTCCTAGTAACATGCATACAGTTCTGTCGTAATTGATCTTTAAGTTGTTGTTATTCATCCACGCATCAAGGCTATTAATTTCTTTTTTAAAAACATTTTCCACTACTTTTGGATGTTTATGTGAATAATAAATGACCGTGTCATCTGCATAAGATCGGACCTTGGAGGTGCTGAAAGCAGGATTTATGTCATTTAAACAAAAATGAACAACAGGGGTCCCACTAAAGAACCTTGCGGCACACCTTTCGTATATCATCTTTCATCAGAAAGTATATTATTGACCGAAGTTCTTATTCTTCTGTTTGATAAATAGTGTTTGAAACACTGTAATTATACACCAGTTACAATGCATTACTGTATTGCGCATAGACATCATGAATGGAGTATGCATGCCATTGTAATCACATGTCAATACATGACGGATCAGTTTGTTGAAATGCATTTGTTTGATTTGTTTATAACTAATTCAACCTTTCTCTTATCTAAAATACCTGTATCCCCATTCCGTAAGGTAGGAAAAATGGAGCAAAAAGGAAAGAGAGAAAAAATATGTCCTACTTAAGAGAGATCATGACTTTCCTTATACCCGTAAGCACGTCCCAAATGCATGAATTTTATGAGTATTGATATAACTCGTGCAACCAGAACGGATAGAAATGCCTACGGTCACAGCGGTGTCTCGGTTTTGCGTTACGGATCACAAGCCGGTGTTGAATGTGTGACTTACTGTTTCTGTGATATTATATATACACAACCCTTCTGTCTGTCTGTCTGTCTTTCTTTTTTTTTCTCTCTCTCTGTATATATATATATGTATCTATATCTCCATCTCTCCTCTCTCTCTCTCTCTCTCTCTCCCTCTATCTATTTCCCTCTCCCTTTCCATTTTTTCTCTCTCTTTTTCTCTATTATATTAAATATATATTACATATCCTTCTCTTTCTCTCTCCCTGTCTTCCTCCTGTCTCTTCTCTCTCTCTCTCTCTCTCCCTCTCTCTTTTATTGTTGTCTCTTCTTTCTCTCTCTTCTCCTTTTCTCTTTCTATTTTATCTCCCCTCTCTTACCTTTCTCTCCCCTCTCTCTCCCTTTTCTCTCGCTCTCTTTCTCGCGTAATATCTTCTCCTCAATGAACTTCTATCAGATTTCAAACATTGAGACATAAGCGAGGATAGTTGACTTTCATTAATCACTCAGCATGTCTCCTTTAAGGCAAGTTTGAAATGCAATATTCAATCGACATTGAGCAAGAAAAAAAAAATCAACCCATATTTTGGACACCCTTAATTTCAACAACAATAATACAATAGAAAAATTATATATATATCTGTTGTCCATCTCCAGAAGCTTCAAAACGCTACGGCTCGCATTGTCACTTTGTCCACCAAGCGTACCCATATCAACCCTGTTTTGCAGTCGCTGCACTGGCTCCCTGTAAAAGATCGCATTATTTTCAAGTACAAAAGCAAGAACCTCGAGATAGCATTGCATCAGAAACTGAAAATTTCGTTGGGCCCAAAATGAAGAAAAAGGAATAAGATATATTATTGTTATTCTTATTATATATATATATATATATATATATACAGATATATATATATAATTTGTTCGTGGTGGACTCATTTTACATCACATGAGCGATCCCTGTCCGTTCCCTACAAGGAAATTATTTTACATATGATATAATAGGAATTCTTTCTCTCTCTCTCTATCTCTCTCTCTGTTTCCGTCGTCATCCAAAAGAATAACCATTGCTTAAAGAAGTGCGTGACATCGGCCAGTTGGCCTATACATTAATATAATTCTACACAGGTCTCACATCCGAGATAAATTAATAGAAGCAATTGTAATATAGATGATGGTAGTAACTAGCACAACAGACGACGATATTTTGCTATTGATGCCATGGTTTTTGACCGAACGAGAATCAGGAAAATACGATGAAAATTGTATGAGATATTTCGGAAACCTGAACACAAAAAGAGGGGCAAATTAAAAATAGAGGGGGCTAATAGAGGACGTTCAAGTTAACGGGGAATGTACATAGCTATCCTTTTCATTCATTGAAAAGAGGTTTTAGAAGGAAGGGATGACAAAAGGAATTGCAATAATTGCTTCTATTCACATAAAAACAATCCATAAGGAAACAAAACCAATTAAAATGATTGTTGCACCGAAACAATTTATATTTCAATAAATGTGGTATGCTTTTAATTTAATGAATAGAATTGGCAGTCATCGCTGGTATTTCTAGAAAAATATTCACGTTTGAACACCTTCGGGACAGCACATCTATTATGGAAAGGGGATTTACAAACTAAAAATAAATAATTATTCTCCTTCTTTTCAGAAAGAATTTCAGGAGACTTACTAGTAAGCCGAATTATTTATTTGTTTAAGAACATAAATAGAACTAATGCTTTAGTTGGATTAAGAGAAGAAAACATGTATTATTGTTAATATTTCCAGATCCGTCCAAAAAGGTTTAAAACGACCAGAACTGGAGAGAAAAAACAACAATCGCTCCGAGGACTCAGAGTTGGAATCTCACACCAAAGTTTACCAGCAGGACATACTCTACATTTGAAGGGATCCCATCACAGTGATTTTCACGATACAACTACAAAATGAATAGTGCAAAGGTAATTATTATATTGGCTCTAACCTCCTAATAATACTCTGTGTAACTATGATATGCGTTGGATACTTTTTGTACAGCTTGAATGATTTGCTCTTAAAGAATATCAACGTAGGTTTATGTGCTATGTACTACGAAGGTTAAATTTAAACTGTTTAAAATAAAATTATGTTTCACAGTTGTTCTCACTATGATTCCGGATATGTTATTAATAGGTCTCCCTTAAAAGAAATATCAGAATTCTTTCTCCTTTAAATGAACTGTATAACTAATTAAGTAAAATGGTTCGATACATATATGACAGTTTTGTATTCCTTAGCTAGGAATTGTTTGCCCTATGGTAATAATTTTGTCAAATGTCTTGCACAGTTCCAATCACTGATAACAAATTTACAATTGTGTATACCATTTTAAAGAAGATTGGTTAAATATATTACTACACTGTATCACGTTCTACATATTCTAACCCTGTATTGGTTGTGTTTGTTGAAAATGAATTTATTTTTCACTTTCCTGTACATTTGCTTCCAGAACACCAAGACTGTGGTCCTTTTATTAGCTCTAATTACTGCAAGTAGCTGCAATCCCCTGCCACTCACATGCATCTCCAATCAGTCTCTCGCTCAGACTAGCCTGTACCCTAACAGAGCTGCTTTTGCCGTCCAATCCTTCTCTCTTTCATCCATTGACATCGGTAGGAGTCAGTCATCTACGTGCTCCAACACCATCTTCACCGGGATCTCCAGTAACGCCACTTGCCCATCGGGTACAGCTCCGGGTAGCACGTTGGTAGTCAACGAGAATGGCCTGTGTCCTTGGACCTACGTGGAGTGCTTCGATGCGGATCGCATCCCGATGGGGCTACAGGTGGCCCAGTGCCAGTGCAGCGGGTGCCTGGACCCCTACACCCACACCCCGAATCCTAACCTTCAGTGCACTCCTGTCAAGAGGAACATCAAGGTGCTGAAGAAGACCCAGTGCGCAGGAGGAATGTTCAAGTACGAGGAGCAGAATCTGGCTGTCCCTGTGGCATGTGCCTGCATGCGACAGAGAGTGGCCTAATCGTGAGTGATCCTAGAATTCTGAAGATCTTTTGAACAATGTCATACCCCAGGCACATCGACAAGAGGCTGAACTAGATATTACAGTGGAATTGGTTTGTAGTCGGAATTGTGGTATGACCGTTGTATTATATTTTAAACCTGTTGATTGCACAAACATAAATAAATATGTGCTATCCGTTTTAGACTACGATTGTTGTATTCCATATTGATATTTTCATTAACAACTGAATCTTAGAAATAAAGTTTATTGATTTGTTTTATATGGTAAGAAGTATGATACGATAAAACATGATATGATTAGATATGACGATCAAACGATATTTTAGCCTTCATAAGGTTACGGTTAAACAAATCTGTCAAGTTTGATAATACAAATATAACGTACCTACTATGTGGGGCAAAATTAATTATGATGTATTCATTAACCGAGTACAGAATCGTCTTATATATAATGCTTTTCTTCTTTTTTTTCTCGGAAATTCCGTGTTTATGAGTTTCGTTTGTATTGATAATGATGGTTTTTGAATACCTGGTTCTAGTTTTTATTTATATATATATATATATATCATGAATAGAAAATTAAAACAAATGGAACTCATTTATTTCCAACATTGTAAATACATCACACATGTATCTATCTGAATATTTTTGGATCATAATTATTTGTTTATTATTTTATTTAAAAAAAACATGTTCCTGTATGTTATAAGTATTAGGTATTATGCCAAAGAGTCGTACTATTTGCTGACGGAACCAAACATGTTGTTATTCTCATGAGAATTTGGATGTCCTTACTCATACACTTAATAAAGAATTACCAAAACTATACTGGTTTAAAAGTAATAAAATATATCTTAATATTAATAAAACGAGCTTTAAACACTTTAATCATACAAATGTACATACCTCAGATTTTCCTTGTAATATTGTATTAGATAATATACCAGTAAAACGTAAGAAATTTACATTTTGTGTAAATAATTACATGCGTGTATAGGAATATTGGTATACTTTTAAAGACAAAAAGTTATATTCCTAAAAAGACCCTTTTAATGATATATAACTCGCTCATCTTGCCATACATTTTACATTGTAAATTGGTGTGAGCTTCAAGTGCAATGTCAAAAATTATCCCTATTTATTTATTGCAAATGAAAGAGCTTCGCATATGTGTTGGCTTTCAGTATTAAGCCCATACAACCCATAGTTTTATGAATTTAAAACATCGAAACATTTTCATATTAACGCACAGCAGAGGTGGATATTTGAAGAGCTCGGTTCCAAAAGGTACTACATCCATAAATCCAAGTTCTGAGAAAAACACTATTGTTTAATTATCAAAGTTAGCAATGTCAGTTTGGAATGATACTTTGGCTGATTATACTATTATATGATACAAGTATAAAACCACTCTTTAAACAAATCTAAATCAAATATTTCCATGAATTTTCTTTTTCGTGTGTGGATGTATTACCTTTTCGAAACGATTTTGGATAAAGTACCTTTTGGAACTGAACTGAGTTTCAAATGCCATTTTTTACTCTTTTTTGGAAGTGTTGGTGTATGAGGCTACTGGAAATGTGTACAATAATGCAACAACAACAACAAAAAAATCTATTTTGATAAAATAATTGATGTAGTACCTTTTAGAACCGAGCTCTCTATTTTTGTTTATATTCATGAATAATCTGCTTCCTGATTCATTCAACTTTTTTGTGGTATTAAATAACACTATCCGATATTACCCTAATCGGAATTCATTACACTTTCAATTGATAAATCCTAAATTATTGATCCTTCATAAATCAATAATCGATATACAACATCATTTCCAGATTAATGGGATGCATTCCTAGACTCAATAAAATCATGTAAAACCCTAAATTCATTTAAATTAAATACGAAGAAAGCATTTCTATTAGAGTACATTGTTCGATCTTTTCCCAGTTCTGAATTAATATTCAATATTATTTCTAGATTGTTATGAAACATCCATCACTATATCTTATATCTACACGTTTAAAAAAGTGTATAATATGTTTCATGTGTTATATCACTGAAATTTAATTTGATTTGTATGGTTGCAGAAAAAAAACGAAATCAATTCAAATCAATTCAATTCAATTCAATATAATTCAAAAGATAACTAGTCCGTGTACATGATTTGATAACATTTCAAATGTGGTAAACTTGAACATTATTTGTTTTTATTTCAAAATAATGTCACCCGTGGCATAGTAAGCTATGGATGAGACAAGTAAGTCCTTTATTTACATTTTGATATGATTTGGTATTTGCAATGCGACGATGGATATTGGTATGAAAGAAAATTAGTATTGTTCATTTATTCCACCGGAAAACCCCTTTCTAGAACTTTCTCCTCACAATCTAGTGTTCATATCAGTGCGTGGGTGACTGGGTGTGTGTTTGTGTGTATATATGTCATTGAAATCGGTTAATATGTATTTTAATATGCATTGTAGTGTGAAATGGCGCAGGATGTGGATCTCGATATCAAAATTAAAAGTAAAAGGAACAAGATGTGAAAAGGGGGAAGCAAGAGAAATATTTTGACAAGAGTGCCTCAAACAAAAATAAATCGTTCAACCCCTCTCTTTAAATCAATTGGTGCACAACCTATATATTTTGATTGGCGTCTTATCGCAATCACTCACTTTTTGTATTATATTTGCCCCCTCCCCCCACAACAAGTCTACATCCCTTAGTTTACACACACGTCTCAGTTCGAGAACTTTAAAATTATTCAAAAAGGTCAGTTTTGAGTAGTCCTTTACTAATCGGCCCTTTCCCATGTTCTCCCATTTGTATTACCTTTATGTCATAGGTGTTCCTATTCTGTCATAATCATTTTCTCAGTCAATCAATCGATAACTCTGTAAATGAGGAAAGGGTGTTGATGAAGTCGATTCGATATCTCGCAATTTGAATTAGCTGCCCCCCCCCCCCATCGACAATCCACATAAGCCAAGCCAGTTACTTTACATACTGCATTTCGAGAAAGGCAAGGGTAGAGGTCACTCTACCATCTATTAAACTCTGTCTAGTTTAGCAAAGTTCAGTAATCGGCCGTTTCCCCCTTGCTCCTATTCCTATTATTTGTTATAAAGCACAGGTTTTCACATGCGATCATATTTTTTTTAATCAATGCTGACATGCAAATGTAAAAGCAAATAATTCACACTAGCATATATCATGTCTATTTAAATATGTCTTGCTAGCAGAGTGTACAAGTCCTTAACTAGTCGGTCCTTTCTCCCACTTTCTACTAATTGTTATTATTTCTTTAGCATAGGTGTTCAAATTTTGTCACAATTTTCTTTTTTTCAGTTCGGTCTGTACATCAATCGATAACGCTGTATATGATGAAAGTGCGTTACCTGATGTATTCGGCAGAGTTTTATTTGGCAAGTTGGACGGATATCTGGCGACTTCCGGGTCGATTGCATATCTGCAAGACTTCCGATATAACTTGTGATTTTTGAGACACGTTACACGTAGTTCATGACGTAAGCAACGGTTTTTTTAATGTAAAGGATACGACACAAACCTGTTATACAGATCCACTGTTCCGGGGCATCATAGTTTTCAAAAACCTACCGATAAAATTTATCACACATCATTCTTTGTATGTGCTTCCCAGAACAGACATCGAAAATGATAACTTCTGAAAATCGATATTGTAAAGAGTCACGATGTTTTGAACATGAGGAGATAAATTGATCATCTAAAAAGATAATAACATTTCTCGCACTTTACAGAATGGGCTTGGAAATGAATGAGAGTGGTGTATTACTTAGTACAAAGCAATATCGGCAGAAATGAGAAAAGGGAGAAAGCACTTTTTCAAAATTGTCGGTACGAAAATTGCGTGGTACCTTGTAACTGTAACTGGATTTTAACTGGGTAAACGACCAAGAGATAACTTTTCCATATTTATCATAACCTCTGATGAGAAACCTATATATTTTTTTTTTCATTTAGCCTTAGTTTTTTTTAATTCTTTACTTTAATAGTAATAGACAGATTGATAGAGTATTACTTTATAATGAAGTTCGTAGTCCGGATTCTTTCTTCCCCTTTTCTCCAAGATTTAGAAAAATATACATTATCACCCGAATAATTGGTCGTGATATGACAAACAAGTTTACTGGGTTGTGAAGAATTGTTTGCAAAGTTAAGGTTCTGATTCGACTTTAATGCTTTTTAACATCGAAAATCAGAACTCTCTGAAATCATGACGTGTTCTATAGCTTTTATTTGATGTGGTTTTTGACAAATCTTCATTTCACTCGTCATAAAATTGCTGGATTGATTGAATCTTAATTATAAAGAGATTACAGTCATTTCCATCAGTTCTTTTTGTGTATATGTATATTTTCTTCATTTCAGGAGTTTGGATTTCGTGTCCTTCTAGTTTTGACATTCACTCTCTCTCTCTCACACACATACATCCACATACACTAATACACACACACACATACACACACTCTCTCTCTCTCTGTCTCTCTCTCATATACACCCACACACACTAATACACACCCACCCACGCACTCTCTTTCACACACACACACACACACGCCCATTCTCTCTCTCTCTCTCCCTCTCTTTTTGTTTGATATATCTCTCTCTCTCTCTCTCTCTCTCCCGCTGTCACTATGGTACCTATTTAAAATGGTATTTTGTTGTCTTTTACGGGTACACTGCCATACTTTTCCCCTCTCATAATCCATTAATCAGCCCTCCACCTACTTGCTAGTGGATAATCAGGGTCGAAGTATTTGTTCAAAATAAACCCAAGCAATACGTTTCAGAGTGATAACAGATTTACTCCTAATTTGAAAAGGTAAATCCAGTAAAGTTATATCTAGGCATTTCTGTCAATAAAATTATACGTTTCAAATGGTTTGGATCTAAGTCTGTTGGATTGAACGTCCTCCTTTTGATAATCCCAAGTCGGTGACATCGTTGACGTTGTTCGACCGATATGTTTGTCGTTTATCCAAAGATTTGGCATACATTTTGTTATATACGCATGTATATGTTGTTTCACTCTTTTTGAAATTATAAACGACATAGAATTTCGAGCATTATTTTTGCAGTTAGCTTAAAAGAAAATATTGACTATGGGTCTAGAATATATGCCAAAATTATCTGGAAGCCGCCAAGCCCTTTTTTTCAAAAAGCACTAATACTACTTCTTCTTGTTCTTGTTCTTCTTTATCTCCTTCCGCTTGTTTTTCTTTTTCTCCTATTTCTTCTTCTGTTCTTTCTTTCTATGTTTTTTTTTTCTTTTTTCTTTCTTCAATTCTTTCTTCTTATTTCCTTTCTTCTCCAATTCATCAAATCTAGGAAGGTTGCAAACCATATCACATGAATGGAGTTAACAATGAAAAAGAGTACAACATTATGACAATGATAATACTGATGATTGTAATTACGGCGATAAAGAAAGTGATTAAAACTATGTCTGCTTTAAATAGCAATCCACGCCTAGAGATAAGATAAGTCCGACTAATGAAAGAAGAGTTACATTTGTTTGAAATTTAAGATCACTACATCTATGCGAATATCAAACTGGTAATTTGGTAAATGGAATGTGACGTAGACACTAAAAATATAGTTTGTCATGTTCAAAAATATATATTTCTATTTTATTCTAAGTGCCTTCTCCCTCGGGGTGCACTACCCAATACATATTATGTCTAGCCTACTATCATAGGTCCTCTGACAACATAAGTTCCTTCTCACACATTTAAAGCCCCATTGCACTACTTGTAGCTACTTGCTCCCTCTATATAGAAAACAATGCCTAAGCGGTGCCCGTTGCTCCCCCATGATCCTCTTTTTCTTATGTTAATTGAGAGCTGAGTTGATGAAATAACCACCTGTCAGTGACCACGCTGGGAGGTCTAATCCCTTCTGGCCAAGACAATTTAAACAATTGACATTTTGGTCATTCTGTATGTTGTAGCAAATTAAAAAGATGTCCGACACTACGTCACAGCGACATTACCGATTTAACAAATTTGAAATAGCCAGACGTATAGGGATAACAACTTTGAAAACCTCATAACTTTCTAATTTTTTGACGGATTTCGTTCAAACGTAAACCAGTCTGCTTCTCTGATGTTCCTTCTTCCTTTACGGGTAGTAAGCTAGTAGGGTAATTGCGGTTTGATTTTCTTTAAAAGCAGCGGGATTCTGTTCATAGCCACGATCTCAAGGTTAACGCTACGCCAAACTTCGAAAATATATTAACGATAACAACAACAACAAACAAAAAACAATATTTATAATGTTAATAATAATTTAATGATAATGATATTAGCAACAATAATATTAAAATTTATAACAAAAATGACAACATTAACAAAAGTTTGAATTTAACATCAATAAACAATGTAAGCCATATCAATACAACAAAACTGATGGTGTTATAATGTAAATACCGAAATCGCCTTGAAAAGCGATAGCTCTGTAAACATACGCTGCAATAATAATCATAAATATATACAAGTTTACACAAAAAGGGAAAAAAAAGAAAAAATTAAAACTCAGAAGATGGTAAAAAGGACTAATGTCCTCTCGTTAATCAGGGATTTTTTTAATTTTTTATTCCACAATACAATGCTTGGAGCGGTTTCTAACCAGAACGCTGCACACTGACGGCGCGCGGCGTTAAGCAGTTCAAAACAAAAATTGAAGATTGGAAAATCGGTGGTTTTCGTCAAGGGGCTATGTTTCAAATAATATTGTATTACTTCCGAAATTGCGTCTCATGATCTATCTTTGCAATCAGAAAATTCCTACATCTTGGAATTCATACCAAAATAGCCAGGAAAATACGTAGTCGTCAAATATACTCTGTTTATCATTATCGCAAGAGAAATTGCTTCCGTTTTATCTGATCAATCTCGACAGCTTGAATATAATAGCACATCTGGTGAGGTAATTTAAACCATTTCCGTAAAATTTCAGATTGCAGCGTTGCGAGGCTTGCAAGAAAATATTGCGAAAGTCACACCACTAGGACCGACACCAGACTGACACCAGACTGACACCAGACCGAACAAAAACTGATATTGCACCGTATGGCTAGGAATTTGGCGTTTTTGGAATCTGTTTGGGGTTGTTTTAGCGGTGTGGCATATACCCAAAGTGCCGTTCACACATCGCCGATAAGAGTCCGATATCCTTAAATACAAAATCGGCATCTGCACAAGATACACGGGATGCTCGAAAGTTGGTCATGTAGACCGAACAAATTAAGGTAAATCGGTGAGCAAAGCCGGTATTCAACCAATTTTCTTTACCGAACAAGTGTATAATTTAGTCATCGTTATTGATGGCAGATACAGCCCGTTCACACATTGCCTAAAAACATTCCGAAATGTATTGTATTGTATTTATTAAACTTCATTGATGTACATCAATATTCTGTTTATAAACATATAAAACAATTGACAATGTAATGTAATAAATCAATATTCTGTTTGGAAACATATAGCCTATATCATATAAATCAATTTACAATGTAATGTAACAAATCAATATTCTGTTTGTAAACATATATACCGTACAAATCAATTTACAATGCAGTGTTTATAGCGAAACAGAAGGAAAATGATATCCAGCAGAAATACTCTTTTTTTTCTTTTTGTAATAATATGACATACTGCATATAATAATATAATGTACTATAATACATCCGAAGATTTAGATATATAGAGCATAATACAGCACTTTTCTAAATAAATTATAGCTCAAGCCATACAAAATAGGTTAATGAGGTACATGGAATGTTTAAATACAAAATCGGTCTCTCCAGAAAATAAATTTGAACCTGGGAAGTCAGTTATGAAGGTATATTAGAGTAAAACGGTGAGCAGCGCCAACATTCAATTATTCCTCTCCGACCAATTTCATAGCTTAAGTTATCGCATTTTGTGATGTGTGTAATCGCCCTGCACGCTATGATAGCATACGCGACACATCAATATGATGTCCATCATCATATCACAATATGATGTCCATCATTAAGTGTTCCAAATCGTTTTAGCATAGGATACAGATATGTATGAGCTCAGTATATGATAATTGCTTTATTTTTTCATACATTTTATTTTGCAAAATATATTTTCCTTTAAATATTATCTTACCTATACTTCTCCTTCAAGAAAGTTATTACAAAATAATTTTTTGTTTATTGTTTGATTGTTCCTTGTAATCATTTTTTTTAATTTTATACCTGACTGTGCACGTACAAAAAAGCTTTAGAATTATGCACGTCTTACGCTAAGGTGTTTTTTAAGGCCGTATTCCTTCGCTCCATCGTCATGATGGTGTTTGTTATAATAGTAAATAAATATTAGTAGTTGTAGTAGTCATATTATCATTATGATTATCAATATTATCATAATTATAAGTATGATAACAATAATAACAATAATTATAATAATGTGATTATTATTATTATTGTTGTTGTTATTATTATTATTATTATTATTAGTAGTAGTAGTAGTAGTATCATTACTATTATTTATATTTATTTTGTATTTATTTGTTTATTCATGTATTTATGAGTCTATTTAATTTAATTTGGGGTTGCTACCCCCTGCCTGTATTGAATCAAATGTCTATGCCTCTCGCGTTGGAATGCAATAGTCAGGAAACACACAGGTTGCTTATTGAATTGCTTTTTGTTTTGCCCTCTTGACGTCAGGTCTTGACAAATTCTTACATCGAGCGACTCCATGGCTCAAAAATATCAACATTCAGCCGCGATATTGTCACTCCGATCGATTTATAACGCTTGGCAAGTTATTGGGTTTCAAAATTTGAATCCGTAATATTTTATTCAAGTATTATCAATGTCAAACACTCATTGCTTGGAGGAACTGAAAAGTGCTGCAGGGTATCGGCAGGTATTTTTTGAGGATGTTTGCATGAACTGAACAACTTACCTTTGCCCTTAGATCGTCTAGAATGTTAACAATTATCGATTGGAATAAAAGTGGGTTTTCGTTTGATCTGAACACTATTCTATTAAAAATGAATTACATAGTTTTCTGTTTGCCCTTCACGGACTCAACATTTTATATACGATGTAGCAATGGAAATATTCAAAGCAGTAATTCCCTCTTTCAACAGGCTGCTATTATCGTTATATTTCTCGCATTTTTAAATTTGGTTTAAAGGGGCAAGGCCTTTCTTAATGTACTCTTGCTTCTTCCGAATTCATCGGTAACTTAAACAAATTGAATAAGCTTGTTAATGTTTTTCATCTATCGGAGCCTTATTGTCGAAAGCATTTAATCTTAACCCGTAGGCTGTTGTAGTATTTTTCGTATGTGTTAAATGGCCAGGAAGCAGGTAATTGATAGAAAAATTGAAGCATTTTACTCTTTTTCGGCTTTTAAAAATATTTTAAATTTTTATTTTGTGTGTACTTTTGCGCCGAATTCGCAGAGGTGGTTCCAGATATATGTGCATCTAAAGACATCGTAATTCTTATTTTTCAGTTGGGAGAAGTCGAACGACTCGTCAAGCCTGAGCTGTCCATTAAATTATTTCAGGTTTAGGCACCGGTGTATCAGAATAAGGCATTATTTTAGGTTGAAATGTGCTTCCATCAAATTCTATTCAATATGCTGTCAACCAAGTAAATGAAATGCATCAATCACCAAAATGTATTAACATTGAGTTAAATAGAAAATCTGACATTAGCCTACGGCTATCGTCAAAGAACATGACTTATTAATTGGATACTCGGTATTAAGACAAACGTCCAGGTTTATGTTTAAAGATGAAATTGAGTTCTGGTCATGCGATTGCATTGTGAAAGAAACGGTGTGAAATTGATCAGAAAAAGGTTTATTATGTAGAATATAAGTATTGGTGCGTACTGCAAGGTTCTGGAATCATCAAAATGATAAGAGATTTGGCCCTGTCGTGGTAAAACTAACAAGCACTGTACACAGGAAGATGTGGGACTACACAAACATGTGGCATAAAAATGTGGTCCTAATTTTTAAGCTGTTACATGTCATAGTTAGAATATATGAAGGCATTTGATGAGCCATGCTTTTCAGGTAACATTTTTTTCTGATGTTCATCCACACTTGCATAATAACAATGAAATCGCTCACATATTATATTCCACCTCTCCCCAGAAATCAACCTTCTCTTTAAATTAATTGTGCAAATTGAAAAAAATGAGCAACAAATAAAGAAACAAACGTTGGACGAAATTGACATTGAAATTAAGAAAGGAAATGTTACTCCCTCTAAGGGGACGAATATGTCTGGATTGAATATTCACTCAGTTCAATGTTTCTCTTCCTTTTGTTAAAGCATCCATTTCGCCCCCCCCTCTCTCTCTCTCTCTCTCTCTCTTTCTGCTTTTCCATCTATTTATACCTATGTCTATATCACCCCTGTTTCCATCCACTCCCCCTCCTCTCTCTCTCTCTCTCTCACACTCTCTTTCTCTCTCGCTCTCCCTCTCTCCTATCTGTATATTGAATCATTTATATATCAGTCTATCTATCGATCTATCTATCCATTTATTGGTATATTTATCTATCTCCTTATTCATCCATCTGTCTATCTACTTGTCTATCTATATATCTATCTACAGCTCGTTGACATAAATTTATTTTCCCTCACCCCTCCCCAGGCAGTCTTGTCTTGTTCATATCGCTCTATCAGCACAAAAACGAACATTCTGCAATTACACCCAACAGGCTGTAACCATAACACTGCAAATCTGCAAACAAAATTGAAAACCTTGTCGTCAAGTATCACATATATATTACTCCCCCTCACTGCGGTGTCGTGTGTCATATTTGCCCAAATTCAATAAGTTCAAGTGCTCGCCTAATGGATGACTTAGGACTACAGAATTACTCGATGGCAACATTTCTTTTTTCCCCTTGTACCTATCTAGTTCATTCAAAATGTTTTAGTCGATCTTTCGAAGTGTTTGCCTACCGACAGATAACAGGAAATTGAGGAATACTGGTGGCGTTATGAATTTTCTACCAGGCAATTGTTTCAGATTTGTTTTTACTAAAATGTGAAATTCAAGGAAAAATACCCCTCCCCCCCCCCAAAAAAAGGGAATAAAGTAACGATGATGATGACTATGATAGTCATAATGATAATAATATTAATAATAATAATATTAATAATAATAATAATAATAATAATAATAATAATAATAATAATAATAATAATGATAATAATAATCATAATCATAATAATAATAATAAAAAATATTAATAATGATAATAATAAAGATGATTATGAAAATAATAATATATCGAAAATAATTATATTGATAATGCCTAATAATAAAAACATGAACAGAACACAATCCCTTCAATTATACCAATTTTTGAGCAGTTGTATCAGCCGAACTTTGTTCTAATTGGACTCAAATGCTTTCATCATTAGAAAGTTGTCTGAAGTGGGGCATGAAGTATCTGCATGACATTATTCTTTACGAAAAAGATCCATAATGGCTCCTGATAGTTGTAGACATTGTTCCAGCTAAACTGTCTTAGTTTCTCTGGTTGTTTCTTGTTTTATTTTATTTTTTTATTTTGCCTTTGATTGTTATATTTGTGTTTTTATTGTTGTTTCTTGTGTCTGGTTTGTTAGTTTGCTGTAAGTTCGTTTGTTGTTTTGTCTTACATTTTAAGGTGTGATGGAAAATGTTGGACACCCTAATTCGGTCACTTAAAACGGAGTTCATCATACAAACTGGTAAGGCGTCATTACATCTTTGTAATGTGTCTGCAACAAGAGGAGTTACTCCTGCAATATGATTTAAAGCGGGAAACAGAAAACGAAGACGAGTTTATGCAAGAAAAAGAGAAATAAGAGACAAGTGAAAGTATTTCTATGCTGTAACTGATTTATATTAAACCATCTAGGATTAGCAATTGGTATTGAATCAGCATTGATCGAAAAGTTTCTTTAGATATACTTGACAATTATTTCTTCACATTGATACTACCTGTCTTAAACGGCGCCATGAGATTTTTTATTTTTTATCTTTAATGAGAGATTCCTGTTATTATGCTTTTTTTCAATAGAACATGATCGCAAGGACTGAAGGATGCAATAACTCAATTTAAGGACACATTCAGTTTCCTATTGTAATGCCTATATAATTAATGTTATGGTTATGTCATTTCACATTCGAATAATTCACAATGGAGGTGCGGCGCTAAGCAAAGCGATTGAAAAAATTCTCTATTTTACATGTCTATCATTGTTTTCACCATGCATCCTCTTGATAATTCTTAAGTATGAGGCAACCCTGTTATGTGGAATGTGGAATGTTAAAACAAACTAACAAAGAAACATAAAATTTGTCATTTTTATACCAGAATTCAACTTTCTATATAACAACTGAGCCAAGTTTACAACTTAACTGATATGCGATACAGTTAGGTACATCGGTGAAAGAGTGGAATATTTATGTATAAGGACCAACACCATGCAATCCATTATGCCCATAGAATATGAACATTGTAAGCAACACATCGTGCTGAAAAAGGAAAAGGTATCGTTTGCATTTTCGAGTGATTGTTCCATGACGGAAGTGAGAGGGTCAGCGTGCACACGTCAATCATTCTCCAATTGTTCACGTTGCATCGCTTCCATTAAAACAAAATGGAACGGATAGTCCGGCCCACCTTCGCAAATTACGTTAAATCAGCCACGGTTCGCGACTCGAAATGCCAATCGTAAATTAAGTTGTTGGATTTCTACAGGAAATAAACTGGATCGGTGCTGGTAGGGGACTTAACCCTTTTTTGTTCCGTTTTACCATTTCACTGCTGCGACATCGCCGTGCGATTTCATTTAAATAATTGCAAGGCTTGATGGAACTGGTACGATAATTGTTAAGTAACCAAGCCCGTTTGTTGCTTGATGGTCTATTCGCTGAGTGCTGTTTAAATTTTTCACGAGGATAGTGAATTCAAAAAACTTTTCATATTGAAAGTGTATCAATAACAATATCGCCACGGGGTGCAGAATTACAAGATCCGTTCGGTAGCCATCTATCTCGTGATTGAGTGCAGAGTTTTGTTTCCCGCTTAAAAACCATCGTCGGAAATTGACGGAAGCATATCGTATCGTCTGCGTTTGCACAGACAGTAATGTGGTCCTTTTGTGTCGCTTTTTACGCCACTTGAAATTTTGCTATTAAATCTTTTTCGCGATACTGATGGACAAAGATAGATTCGTCTTTAGAGAGATTTAAGGGGGAAAAGATGAAAACGGATAGGGCGATGGATTCGGGAGGAGAGCCGAGGGAGAGGTGGAGTGGGCGGAAAGAGTGGAAGCAAATATGCGAACACACATTATCACCTGCTGCAAATTGTAGTGTCATGTTTTGGGCTATTTGTGTAATTCTTGAGAATTCAAATGATATTTGTAAATGTGTGTTTTAGGTGTTTGGAGTGGGCGTGCGTTTGCGTATTAGTAAGTGGGTGTGTTCCGTTTTGTGCGTGCGCGTGAGTGTGAAAAAAGAAACATATCGAAAAATACCAAATTAGAGGCTGCAAAAAGATGTAATGAGGAGTTTGAATCAAGAAGTGGATCATTATCATAGAAGGCCATTCTTTGACCTACATATAGGACCAAAAACGTCATTCCATCAATTTGTGTATACACACGTTTTATTAAAGGGGGAAGTAGCTCCCTCTACAACCCCCTCCACCCCCTTCCAATCATGAAATGGCGTAGACGGTATCGAGGTTTACAAACTTTACGAACACCTTTAGCTCCCACCTCCTCCCCCTTCTTCTGAGTATACTTCACCAACTTAATCGTAATAGGTAAGGCGCAGAAGCCTAACAATATTCTACACTTTCGATATCATTATAAAAAATCATACTAAAATGTTTTGTATTTTATTCCACTCTATTCATTTGTCAAGGACAATCTAATGAAAACTGGCAATCAAATATGGGTGAAGGTACGCTATTTATAAGCCTTTTGGGTGTTTTATTTATGGAATTTGTGATTTAAATTAGATTCACCGGAGGGTATACTAGTACGATCACTATATATACCCAATAACAAAAAGAAATCACTTCCGACGGACGTAAATTTATCAATTAAATGAACTCAATGCACGTGATGGTATTGCACATGTCTGTTCCTAACGGGGGCGTAGCGTGAATCTAGGTGGTGACCGGGCACTAGAATCGACGGGGGGTACGTACCAGTGTTTAGATTAAATGTGCGGCAATACATCTGCTGATTAGGGAGAGGTGATCTCCTCCTTCGAACGCTCTCTCCCTTTCTCTCTTTCCTATTTTCCTCCCCTCCCTTTAACACATTTTCCGCCATGAAATGGGGGCACGTGCTCTCTTGCCCCCCTCCCTCCCCCGTAGCTACGCTTTTGCTCTGTAATTAAAGCGACATTGTGCTCTATTTCACGTAATAAAGCCTTAATCATCGATTTCCGACAGCGCAGGAAAGCGAAATCATGGAAATGTTCATTGAATGATCAATAAGTATGATGGGGCATGACATTTCAAATTTGGGGGAATAATTGAATTGTTAACCCCAATCGTTTTTTGGTGGAAGATAATACGTGCGATCATTGTCAATCACTGCAACGCATTAAATTAAGATTATGGTGACCACGATAATTATTCTGAATACGAAGGGAATATGGCATCTAGTTGATAGTAAACGGTAATAACAGTTCATTTCAAAAAATGTATGCGAAACGGACCACCACGTGTTTTTGATAGCAACGTTTACGAAATTACATACATAATTGCAACACTCGTCAATGTAAATTATTTCATCAACCTAAGGTTTCCACTTCCTTGGCTTCAAACTCGTTCCGTGTAAAATATATCAAATTGTGGAACAGCCTTGATCAAAGTATTCAGCAAAGCTCAAATCTGTCAAAATTAAAAAGATTATATTTTACCAATATTAATTCATGCTAAGTAGATATATAAAATTGATTAATGAATTCTTATTTTCTTCTCCTGAGCTCTCTCCCCTCCTACAATTCTCTCTTTCTCTTTTCTTTTCACCATCTGAATTTATTCCTCCACCATGCTGACTCATTCTAATTATTTTCTCTATCACGCTGACTCCCCTCTATCTCTCTCTCTCTCTCTCTCTCTTTCTCTCTATGTATTCTCTCCTATGATATTTTTACTTTCTATCTCATCTATTTTCTCTCTCTTAACTGTCTGCATATGGTTAAGTGTGTGTGTGTGTGTGTGTGTGTGTGTTAGTGTGTGTGGGTGTGGGTGTACCTGTATCTGTCTATTTATAGTAGCTGTTTAGGTGGTCGCAATTCCCTGATTTATATATAATTTTGCTGTTTTATAATTCTCTCAAATGTTAAGAAATTTCTCTAACAAAGTTGTAAATTTTACATTGTATACCGGGGCCCTGCCTACAAGCAACTTGCTTATTAAGGGTATCCATCCATTTTTATGTTCATATTATTATTTTAATGCAATGTGTTAATATTACGTTAATATAATTGTTCTTTTTTAAAGATGGACAAATTAATAAATTGATCAACATTTAGTGTTAACAAAGACGAATCGTTCCTTAGCATTGCATTAATTCCCTGCAATTCTATCTCTGACATTTTAACTTCTGATATTTACCCCGAAACCTTTAAAGAAACGTACTTAGTACCACACCACAACCCCCCTTTTTTTTTTGGGGGGGGGTTACACTTACACGGTAATATCATCTCATTAAAAACAAATTATTTGAAGGTAAATAGGATCATCATATTTTGTGACACTCCATACGTTATAACATTATATCCAAAAGTTTGCGAAACAGATTACCGCATCTAATTGAGAGTAACGATGTTCTTTTTTAATTACGAATATGAAAATATATATTATAAATGATTCAATGAAACTTGTATAATGAGATATTGATGGAAGTCAAAAATGTATGTAATCTTTAGCTGTGACATTTGTGCTTCTAATATATTGACCCGGACACGCAATATTCATGAAATATTTATTCTCTGGCATTCACCCCAAATCATAATAATTAGACTTATGATGATTTACTTTAATTATACGGCAATAACATTTTCTTTAGAAATTGTAGAGATTTGGGAAAAGTGAACATTTTCAACGTGCGGCAGGAGAACGCTTCCGTTATCCGTGCCTGCAAGTCATGCTCTGAGAAAATTGATCAACATGATTCTCTCATTTTTTCCCTCCTCTTTGCTCACGTTATGAATATGAAAATTAGTGTTATATGGCTAAATCACTATTCCTACTCAAACTGTAATTACGAATTAAAATTATCCCCTTGGAAATCAGAGATGCACTTAGGATAATGCCCAATTATGGTATGCTTTTATCGATGTCATAAAGTATCAAATTTGCTATTTTCAGAGCTGTATCGCTTCAAGTAACGGTTTCTGGGAACTCAATCAACTTAGCTTTACAAACGTGCATATAGCTTATTGGAATATTGCAGAAATTATTGGTTCTTCGTAGTCCCCCTTAATTCATTATGATTGGCTTTAGTAGTATATTCCTGTAAATTTACGTCAATATTCCAAATATCGTAACAAGTTAGGGGTAAGGTAGCGTAAAAAGACATAGAAATTAGTCCATGAGACCGATAATACCGGTCTCGTGAACTCCTAGATGGTCGCCAGAAGGCTAGCAAGACCGATACGCCGGTCTCATGGGCCGTGGTCTGAAGCCTTGAGAAGAGCCTAACTCTGAAGACAAAATACAGCGCTAAAGTATGCAGAGCCAATGGTGCACAGCTACCGTATACTCTGCATAGTCTCCAGTGCATACGTTGTTGCGCACAACGAACGGCAGGGGTTTGTGTCTGTAATTCAGGCTGTAGTTGTTTTCCCCCAATAACACCAACTGCTTTTCGTAATATTAGGAGAAATCAGACATGAAGTAATGCAATCCAGGATTTCTATATAAGATTTAAATAGCATGAATAGACATCTCAAAGTTATTTACGGTATAATTATGTGATAAAAAAGATTGCATTGACAAAATGCAGTATTATTGCTTGTTTTATTAATTATTTTATTCATTTTAAATTTGTTGTGTCTGTTACTTGTCTTAAAATTTATGTTTATGTGAGATTGGACAGGGAAAGTGATTAAAACTAAACGTATAGAAACAGCAGCCCCAACCACTTCCTATTGCAAGATGCAAAAGTGAAATAATACAAAAGTTTTGATTGATACACATTTTAGGGATCAGGGTTGAATTGAATTGAATTGAATTGAATTGAATTGAATTGAATTAAATTAAATTTATCTTATGCTGGCCCCACTCAAAACAAAACAAAAAATACTGGAGGGGGAAAAATATGGAACCCCGCCCAAAATGACCAAGCGCCTTGTTCCTTAGTGAATTTATCACATTCTTTTGGTGTTCCTTTCATATTCGGTACCCGTATTCCCACTCACCCATTCGTATCAATAGCATCTCGTTGTACACTCTAGCATAGCAATGAAACACAACATCTAAAACATTATCTACTCACAGGAAACATAAGACAGTGCATTGCACAATATTCTCACCACATGCTAATTGGTTTCATTTTACATCCATTATTTGCCTTATTTAGGCGATATATTGAGTTAAAAACAAAATTATCGTTGAATTGTAGATATTAGATAATAATATGTTATTTTATAGCAATTCGATACGAAAACAGTGCTAATTAGATTTGTGAAAATTCTTCCCTTCTTCGTCTTCTTCTTCTTCTTCTTCTTCTTCTTCTTCTTCTTCTTCTTCTTCTTCTTCTTCTTTATTATCTATGTCTTCTCACTCTTCTTCTTATTTTCTAATTTTCTTTGTCTTCATCCTCCTCCTTGTTCTCCTCCTCCTTTTTCTCTTTTTTAAAAAGAGAATATTAGTGAAGATTAATTTCTCCCTATGAAAGAAATGTTCATGTTTCCGTTCCGTCTATCATTTGTATTCATATTGAGGATGGAATGGATATTTTAATAATATACATTACAGGAAACTCACTTTACATTCCACATACTGACAAGTATTTGTTATCATGTTTTTCTCACGTGGTTGCCGATTTTTCTTCTTAGAAATTGTATACAGAACAGTCTGTGGAATTAGTACGTCTGCCGATCCTGCTCGTAACATCACTAGAAAGAGAGAGAGAGAGTGTGGGACGAGAGAGAGAGAGAGAGAGAGCGAGAGAGAGAGAGAGAGAGAGAGAGAGTGGGAGAGAGAGAGAGAGAGAGAGAGACACACACACACACACACATAACGAGAGGTAGGCATACAAGACAGGCAGACAGGAAAAGACCGAGACAGAGACAGAGATAGAGACAGAGAGGCACCCAGAAAGAAGCACAGAAAGAAAGATACATAACAAGAGACACAGAGAGAAATACAACGAAACAGGGTGAGACAAACAGACAACCCAAAACAACTCCTATTGTAAGTGCAGATACCCAAAGTGATGGCGCTAGGCTACAAACTCTTTAAAGTTACATTTATCCTTCCATCGTCTAGATTTTCTATTAAAATCCAAGATACAGGCAAATGTGCCATTTGGGGACAACAGTTCAAGAAAGATGGCGCTGTTCATATGACAGACGTCATGTGAGATTGATTTCAGAATGCAATTGGCAGTCAGACACAAGTACAGTTTAATAGACAAATATAATATTCATTTACTGCTCTATTGCCACCACTCCATCCACAACGAGATCAGAAAACCACGTCGTGTATCACTCTGCATCTAGCATCGGGCAAATGAAGCGAAAATACGAGTTTGTACGCGATCAGGATATTTCCTTTTTCGTTCTTGTCTGCTCTGTACAAAACATGTTACCAGTCCTGTTTTGTTTTTACATCGGGATACGCGAATAGTAATTATCATATTATCTTAGAATGTATTTTGTAGTTGATACATTGCATATTGATGTATAAATGTGTTTGTTTTAGTTTGTTGTAAATATTTCATTTTCCATTATGCTGTACATTATGATTGTATGTTATATATGTTTTGTATATTAAGTATATTATGTATTGTTTTTATTGTTTTTATCGATGTTCCTCAAGGCAACAGTTCCCTAACTGAAGAGGAAAAATGCAAACCATTGGTAGACGCAGAGATGCCCAGACTATTATTCACTCTGGTACACGTTTTACCGTGCATAAAAATGTTGATATTGCACGCTCGTGCACGTACAACAAGATGCCGAGAGTCACCTGACAGCGTCTCAGCCAATAAGATGCTCTCTTCCAAATATCCTATTTTATATGGACCCATGTCGTTCTTCGTGTATCGCACACGAGACTTGTGCGACATATTTCATTGATATGCCCATCAACGAATATAGTAGAAATATCTGAAAACAATAGATCATGAATTCGAATCCCGACACGGCTTAAATTGAACACGAACCTTTTTAATATGTTTCAGTTTTGAAGCGTGTTTGAAGAGTAACAGAGAACCCCCGCCCCTTCTATGCAGGCGTTTCAACATTATGACAATCAGTGAATAGTATAAAAATTGAACTATACAAAAGGAAACACCCCTTTGTAGCAATCAGACTTGCCTGTATAACTATTTAAAGCTCGGGAATATGTATCACGTCATTTTAAGTGATACAAAGGTTATTCATCATCAATAGCAAATATAAAGAACTTGAACTTTTAACATTTGCTTATTGTCAGGAAAGATCATTTTACTGAAAGTTTCCGTAGACGCTTTTACGTGTTTATTGCATCATGTCTGATCGTTGTATAATAATCGATAGGTTACTTTCGGGGAGAGTAACTTCCATTATGGCTGCTCATTTCATCTTCATACCTTTTAGTATTTACTCATTGAGTTTGGAAATTGCTTTTGGCACCCGGCAGTGTTGGAACACGTTGGGTAAAACACGGCGGCAACGCGGAACAGATGCGGTTCCATTATCTCGTGATAATTGTCAGATGACGAGGCCTAAAGTAGTTTTCAATATGGCGCCATTGCGAAAGCATCTTGAAAGTTTTAGCGTTTTATGGATATCTATTAATGTCAGTGTTTGATGGAGAGGGAGAGTGATTGAGTTCGATTGATAAATGGGCACATAATGGGTGATATGTAACATCTTGATACCTATCAATGGCGCAATGCTAGTATAAAGGTCACGCACAAATGATGCGACCTACATCGAAATGAGAGTGGTGGTTATGATGATGATGATAATGACGATCATGATCATGATTATAATGATGATCATGACGACGGTGATGATGATGATAATGATGATGGTAATACTGGTGATAATGATGGGGATAATAATGTTGTTGTTGTTGAAGATGATGATGGTGATGATGATGTTAATCTAAATTATAGGAATAATGACAGCATTTAAAATACTAACAATAAGATTTATGTTATCATAATGATATAATGAACATCATTTATTGTAATAATGATGATATCATGATAATGTTAATATCATCATTGGTAATGACCATAGTCATTATTATTATAAATGAAACACTTGATAAGATCAATAAATATCTTATCCATGGAAATTAATTTACGTTTCGGGCCCTATAATGTACCATTATCATTACACTAATTGACCTCCACTTATATGATATATTAATCTCGATTGTTTATAAATAATGCTTGTTATGCTTTCAGTTGTTATGATACACGAAATTCCAAGGACGGTCATTACTTATTGAGGTGCAATAAATGCATCAAGCAAGCTCAACAGACAGTTTCAATGCACTAATTAGGTATTTAAGGAGACTATTTTGTTCTGTACTTTTTAAATGGTATCGCTCAGAAAATTAATTTACCTAATGTACCGATTTTCTCTCTCTCTCTCTTCTCTGCTAGAAAGGTCATCATTAGAGTGGGGGGTTGTGTAGGATTACGTAAGCATTTTTATACATATATTTTCTAATTACATTACAGACCACTTGTAACTTTTTTTCATTCTCAAGGGGGTCTATAAAATAGACTCCTTCACTATTTTTTCACCACTGTGCCAATCTTAAATGAATTATTTGAATAACTGTATAATTATTTGTCGTATCTTTTGTGTAATATTATGTTATTGAATTTGTATATATTGCATATTCATTTGATTATGTTAGATTATGTGGAGAAAAGAAAGAAAGAAAGAAAGACACCTAAAAATTTAGTCGACACGCTCTTTCTTTTTTTTTCTTTCTGTTGATCGTCTGTTTTATTTCTTTGTTTTGTTTGTTGTTATTTTTGTTTCGTGTTGTTATGTTATTTTTTTCTTATGCCTGTACATACATCACACAAACTGATTATGTATGATGTAGTTTTGTTGCTAAAAGGATCATCACCAAAAAGAAATCTTACTTTTGATCTGTATGCATTGTGCTTCCTATTACGACTTGGTGGCGCTATTCAGCTTACTACTGCCCGATATGACTCCATTAAAGATACTATGTCCCTTTTACAGCCAAAATCAAATTCTGTAGAACTTGGCAGGAATTATGAATATGTCATGTATATCCTATCTGTGCAATGTGAACGTTAGCAGTCTGTGTGCTAATATTCAAATTATGCAAGGAAACCCGTTTACTTGCTAGACTTCACTGTCATACACTATTGAGTGACTGACTGGCTTTTTTCTTCTTTGGTAATAACATACATAAAATGAGCTGTAAAGGGTACATGAGCATTTGTCTACATCAATAACCCACTTCTTGTAATGGCCAAAATTAAACTGATTGAATCTTTGCACAGCACAAAACGTACGACCATTCGGTACAATGGTCTGAAAATCAGACTATTACTTACTGTATTGCTATCACTTAAGTCGATTCGACTTAAGTGATAGCAATACAGTAAGTAATAGTCTGATTAGTCTGACAACTAATAGTCGTTATTTTCCCACTTAAAGACATTTTCAAGCCCCCATTTTTTAGGGAAGTTCTAAATTAGTATTATCTTTCAAATGCCGTTGGAATTTAACCTTTTCATTTTGTTGGCCTGCCAATGGGACATAGTACCTTTATAGGGAAATGAAACCATACAACCATTAGCTGATAATCTTTTTCAAAACTGTCAGCCAGTTTTAAAAAATATATAAAAAGTCCTCATATTTTATTGCAGAACAAGGGGGGAAAATCTCTCCAAATGGCTTACTTCGAATCATCGAGTGGTCGCGTCTCGTCGGGTGGTCGCGTTACCCGACCTTTGGTGAAAACATGCCCCTTTATTCACGAAATTTCGGGGTAATGTTTGTGAAATACACCCCTCTCATCAACAAATGGTCTGGTCCAATTTACCTGGCAATTTGTGAAAAGCCTACTGCAAATCTACAAAAGGCCGCGTCACCTTCCACTTTCGTTTCACGAAAGGTCGTGAAACGAGACCATCCGATCGGACGCGATGCCTGATTATTCGAAGTAAGCCCTCAAAAGTTAGCAGTTTCCTTGCTAATGGGGCGTTCCCACTATCACGATTGGCGCCACGATTGAAATTGTGGTCTTAATCGTGATGTAATCGTGGTGATCCTATCAGATATTATCAGATCTTGAGGTCAGTCGTGGCAATCGTGTTGATCGTAGGAAATTTTTGACGGTTCAAAAATTTCTACGATCAACACGATTAATTGTCAATCGTGATCATCGCATCAGATCGTATTGGATCGTAATAAAACGCAACATATCGCATCTAATCGTGCTTCCTAATCGTGGTGATCGGGATCAACCTTAGAAAATGACAAACACCACGCTCTGTTGAGATGTGTTGCGATCTGCCACGACCTGTGACGCTCTGTCGGGTACCATTGCTCACGACCTGACACGAACGACTCAAGAGCAGATACAAGATGATACGAGTAGATGCGAGTAAATGCGAGTAGATACGAGAAGTCACGCTTTACACGGACGTTTACGATCTGTTACGAGTTCTCGCGCCCAGTATATTTACACTTTCTCTCCTTCCCCCCCTCTCTCTCTCTCTTTTTTTAAATCATATATCTCTCTCTCTCTCTCTCCTCTTTCTCTCTCAACCATTTGTTTCTCATTCACTATCATTCTCTTTATAGTCCTTAATCATAATAACTCCTTTTCCTTCACTCCATCAGCTTCTTCAACCTCACACTCTCTCCCTCTTGTTGTTAATATTCCTTCTCCCTCTCTCCCTCTCTCTCTCTCTCTCTCTCTCTCTTCTTATCAATCATGGAAGGTAATGTAAACATGTATACCATTAATTTGCAGACTTGAAATAGAAAGTTGTGTCCATACAATCAGAAGATGATAGATACCAACTTTATATATTTCGATAACATTATAGACAGATATATACATACAGGTGTGACAATTTTGCAGTGTGTAAACTATAGTGCCATACTATTAAGTATAAGGTCAAAAAATAGCTTTTGTTCAGGTAACTGCTATTTAAACATCTTTTAAAATGTATTACATTATAGTTGATCTTTCACATGGAAGTTTTTGTTGTTCTTGCACAGACATGGACAATGAAAGAGTTAAAATTCTCTCCCTTTTCTTTATCCATAAATATATGTCACCTATATTTAACAACTTTGCTGTAATTAACCTAAAATGAGTTTCCACTGCTCTAAAACATTGACTTAGAATAGTCAGTAAAAATAGAAAGAAAATCATGCATCTTCAATATCAATTTCCTGAATTTTTCAAAAATAAAAATAAAAATATCAAATATCATCCTCTCCACCTTCCGCGTCATGCAGCCTGGCCATCCTTTCCTGCCATGCGACCGCACCTTGTGGTGAGTTGAAGAAGGCCTTTAGGAGTTCCTTGTGATGATTTGCATCTGCTGTAGCTGAGTTGCGAGGTACAGAAGGTTGATTCACATCTAGCCAGTCCACATGGTCCCTCCATGCTCCTGGGATGACATTCTGGTTTTCCGCCTCAACCATATCATTCACATTAGACACCTGAATCTATTGGCCAGGATACCGAAGGCATTTTTCACCACTCTTCTCCCCCTTGAGAGTCTGTAGTTGAAAATCCTCTCCTCCCTGGCCATCACTCTTCTTCCGTATGGCTTCATGGGGTAGTTCCTGAGTGCGAAGGCGTCATCCCCAGGATGAAGAAGGGCATGTCTTGGAGGTCATCAGGGCTTGCAGTCAAAGGGCAGGGTGGGGTGAGTCCTAGGGCTTCCTCTTCCAGGCCATTGAACAGCTCAGAGTCGCCAAATATCTGATCATCTGACATGTGTCCTTTTCCACCAAGCTCGATCCACACAAAGTTGTAATCTGCATCCACCAGAGCTAGGAGTGGTATCGAAAAGAAGCCCTTGTAATTGTAGTACAGGCTTCAAGTGTGGGGTGGCTTCTTGATAGCAATGTGTTTGCCATCCAGGGCCCCAATGGCATGGGGTATGTTCCATCTCTGCTCAAACTGGTTAGCTACGGCTGTCCAGGCTTCAGGGGTGACAGGTAGGCTAAAACCTCATTTTGTACGCTTGCACAATTGCCTGGCACACTTCTGGAACCATCTCTGAGATGCTGGACACTCCACACCTAAATGCATACGCAAGGAACCGATAGTTGTCCAGTGGCAAGGTGCCTCAGTGTCACTGGCAGTTTCAGTCCAGTTGAGAGGGGTTGCCTGAAACTGGTGCGTCCTCTCGATTGCTGGGGCACCCCCTGCAAGACTTCATCGAAGAGCTGTAGTGTTAATCTTGTGTAGTTTTGGAACACTATTGGATCTTCCAGCCTCAATTTGGTGTCTAGGAGGCTGGAGAACTGGCCAACTGTTGTCTCGTCTCCTCTGTGAGCCATGGGTGCACCCAGAACTGCCTGACTGCAGCTCTCCTGTACTTACGTGATTGGGGCTGTGGCTGGTCTGTACCGTCTGGCTGCTGCTCGTCTTCTTCCTCTCTGGCGATAATAATATAAGCATACAGTAATACTGCAAATGTCACGTTGTCATCATCCTCAACTCCTGTCATCATCAATGGTTGTGGGTTGTAGTGATCACTTTGTAGAAGTTCAAGAAACAATGAAGTCCATGGTCAGTCGGCCTGTATATATATCCGTCGGGGTCCAATCGTAGCTCAAATCCTGATCACTCTCGACCCTTATCGTGAAAGACATCGCAACCACAACCGTATACTGTCGCAACAGAGCGCATCGGTTCGTGATGAACGTATCGGAAGGTATTCGAACGTATCTACACGTACCCGATCGTCCCAAATCGGGGACCCCGATCGTGATGATCGTGTCACATCGAGACCCAATCGTGGACTCAATCGGGACAATCATATCGGAACGTATATGATCGTATCTGAACGGGAGACCAGATCGTGTCACCTGAAATTGACCAATCGTGACCATATCGCAACCAAGCGCACCAAATCGTACCATAACGTATCGACTCGCATCACCTCGTATCCAAACCTAGCAATTCAGAGAATTTCCACGATCAGCTACGAATGGCCAATCGTGGGGTTCGTAACGGATCGCACGACAGTGGGAACGCCCCATTACCATTCTTCCATGGCAGCTGCCATTTTGATTGAAATAGCGAGGCCAGAGGAGTAAATGAATCCATTAACTGCATGAAATTGATAGAGTGTTACATAATGACTTGGTATTGAACAACTAGAGGCATCGGTGAAAGCAACAGCCATCTTGTTACTCCGGCATTTCAAACAGGTGATTTCTATGAGCAGATTTACATGCGGCTTTGTCACTTTATGAATGCTCGGAGGAGCTTTTTCTGACCAAGCACTTACTTATGCATGCCAAATATTGTTAAACGAAAGCAACTGGATGCCCAACTGATTGAAACAACTGAACTAAATAGCTTGTCACCATGATATATTAGAGAACATCAATTCATTTGAATGTATTACAAAACATGTATATTATATTAGGAAACCACTCTCAGATGTGAGTGTCCTACAGTACAAATAAGAAAAAGAAGAGAGAGGAGACCTATTGCAAACCTAAAGTATAATGACATAAATCGACAAATCCAAACCCGAGAATTATTTCCAGTTTGCTATGTATGATAGAACAAGAGGCCATTCCATGAAGCTAGCCAAAACAAGAAGCCGCTTTGACATCTGGGGGTGTTTCACAGAGATCCTAAGTTGAACTTATCTCTAAGTTGGACTTAACAATTATGGAAAGCCATTAGCATCTATGAAAATATTTCGTACAAGTTATTTTAAAAGGCATGAAATGTTAATTCAAATCATTTATATTTTTTATTTATCAAGGAGATTTCATGTTCTTGATGGGGAATTAAAAAAAAAAATAAAATACTTAAATTTTCGCTTTTGAATATATTTTTTGTTTAAAAGGCTACAAATGGCTCTCCATAATTTTTAAGTCCAACTTAGTTAAGTTAAGTTCAACTTAGGATCTTTGTGAAACACCCCCAGGAAAAATGTCTATAGCCAGAGAGTAGTAAATAAGTGGAACAAGCTGCCACAAACTGCCATTGATCCACACTCCTCAACTTCAAAGGACAACTATCCAACCTGCGTTTTTAAATGAGTCACATGGGACCCCCTTAACCCTGCCACACCACACTATCTACTGTATCTTCACCACGACGATGGCGAGGTGTGGCCTTCAAGTTATATTCATGGTAAGGAATAAATATAATGCAGGTCAGTGGGTATCTCACAATTTGTACTACTGTGACATCACCATTGTAATCAATCGAAACTGCACTAAATAGTAAAATAGTAGTAATTTCAAGATATTACTGTGCTAAGTCGCTTATCAAGTAAATATTTTCAGATTTATGGATGCTTCCTTCCCAGGTGTTTGTGGTGATGAAATATTTCTTGTACTCACCTGCTATTATATTTTCTACTACACTTGTCAGAACGCATATTGCATAAACAAGTTGTTGCTCTTGTGGTGTGATGGTTTCGTATAAATGAAATAGATTTGTCAACTGCTATATTTTACTATTTTTAAGTAAGTGAGTTATAATTAGATAATTTATTGGTTTCCCCAATATCTCATTTTACAAAGCGTGTTACAACATATTGAAAAAAGATTATAATATACATGTACATACAATACCGGTACACACTATTCAAAAAATTGTCCTACAGTTGAACTTAAGATATATAGTGGCGGAGCCTATGGAAAAGCAGAGCTTGTTGTGGATAGGCTCCTTGAACTAACAATGACATAATTAACTAAAGGTAAGTTTTTAAAAATACAAATACACGCTAAAACAGGGAAACGGAGATTACAGGGATACATGGACCGATACTCACAATTAACTACACAAGACAAGGAAAAGGGGAGGGAATATATATATATATATATATGAGTCACAATTGTTTCCCTGTTATATATATTTTCACCAAATATAATGTTTTCCCTTCTCACCTATTATTTTCCCTCATTGAAAAGTTAGGATAAAATGACTCTCTGCGTGACAATATTAAGCAGTAGGTGATTAACAGTGAACATTGTTCGGAATTGTTTGTAAAATTCATGGACTTCCTATTTTGAATTAATATTTGTATTAAGTGCAGCACACATCATTGAATATGTGTTTAATTGCAGTAACTTAGATCGTGGTCGTATTATGTTAAATTAACATAACTATTACACATATTATGTCGTGTCATGATATGGAGAAACGTGAAAATTCAAGTCCTCTTATACCCCATAAATCCTTGATATGAAATGTATGTACACATAAATGACTTTTATCATGACTACCATAAAACACTAGGCCGCCTGTCCCATCCTCGCCGACAATTAAAAAAGGCTAATCATCTTCATTTCGAGTCATCGCACAAGTAATTAAATAAATGTCTTTAAAATGTATCAAATATAACCTAAATTAATATTTAGCTTGTTTTTGTTTTTCAGAATCGTAGCAACATCATATCAACACGGTGATAATCACTCTCATTTGACATTGTAGTATAGCAACCAAGGCCAATCGGCCCTGATGCGATCAGCTGCAATTGACGGATAATAATTTGGAAAATTAACGGAGGATCCTCATAGGTGAACATGTACACAAGGTTTTCGCTAAAAGGATAACTAGTCAAGAAAAAGTTAAAAGGAAGGTTGTGTTTTATTGTAAAAACTAAAACTTGATTTGTGAACCTCCTCGTGCATCTTGATGTCACTGTTGACGAATATCACAGAAGTTGTGCACAAATGTCATCATATTGTAAATATCACTAGATATACTTAAAGTCTAAACAAAAGTTACATGCTACACATGTGTATGTGTGTGTGCGTGTGTGTGTATGTGTGTGTGTATACGTTTGTAGTCCGATAAGCATATTTCTGTGTCAGTGTATAATATGTGAGTTTCAGCAAGATTAAGTAAACTTGCTTTATATCATTTTGACGATTTTTAAACATGAATTGAATTGAATTGTATTTATTTATGCAAAACATGAAGTAAAAGTGTACAAATTGATACATGTACAATCAACTGAAGTGGATGAATTACAAGAGTATTAATACTAATATCTAGGTCATCCCCTTAAAAAACATCAAGGCATATATGTGCCAAAACTGAATAAATTGCAAATTTGAAATTAAAATCAGGTTAATAAACGACATCACAGAAGACGCAAATTCCTATGCACTACGTAACCAACTCTCCAACTGCTTCCGGGCAGTTTCCTCCACAATAACTATAATCTCATGACTAGAACTCAAATTTGTAACGTTCACTGGCACACAAAAATGCGTGTATGGGACTACGCACATATGGCACAGATGTTTGGTCCAAACTTACCCGCTATGTCTTGTCATATTCCGAATACGAGGGTATTCGAAGAGCAATCCCTTCCAGTGAAAGCAATTGCAATTTCTACTATGAATTACATCTAAGCAGACAAAAACTAAATCTTACCCCCCCCCCAAAAAAAAAATCCCCGTTATGGGAGCTCAACTTACTCTTTCAGGATTGTTCAAACGTGATTGCATTTTTCCCAATGGGAAAAAACTAATTGATCACCAGTTTTATGGCTGCAGGTCAGTTTTGACCGTTTTTGTCCATTTCGATGTTATTGATGATGACGACTCTGACTCAGAGATACACTGAGACTCCCGGGGATGGCGACCGAGTCAGGGAAGGTTACAAACTTAAAATAACGTTTTATGTAGACTCTTGAACGATAGACAGGTCCACGCATTCATTCATATACATGAATTTTGCATTTGATTCCAAAGGGTCATCTCATGACTTTTTTTTCGTTTTCATTTTCGATTAAAATCACTATAGAGCAAATGCTAAAATACTTGAAACACTGAGTATTTTAAATAACAAATAAAAAATGATCCAGACTTTAACCTACTTTATTGCTATCTTGTACACAGACCTTAACCTTTCGGATAAAATGCAAGCGATACAAAAAACTAAATTAGCTGCTTAATAGGCCGGTTTACTCACATATTCAAAATGTATGCATACTGTTTTTAAAAAATTGTTCTTGACAACCCGAAAACTTGCCCGAGGCTTGCCCGACATTACACCAAGTAATGTATGCTGACAGGATAACAGGTATTGTCGTTCATTCATTGATAACATGATAATGGATACCTTGTCACTAGGTGCCCAGGCAAGGAACATCCCTAAATTGGAATAAGTTTAAATAGTATACCGGTCTATTCCCAGACCAAACTACTTGCCATGTATTTATACGGTGTTATTTGTCGAATTTCACTCTGAAATGGACACCTATCATTCAAATGGTTATATCACACTATTTAAGCGATAAAATGAAAATCATCCTCTGCATATATTGCCCAGCCTGTAGACTGACCATAGAATTGGTGCACATTTCTGAGGACGGCCATAACACTGATGCCCCCACTCCTCAACAGTGGCGTAGGAGGGCTAGAGTTTTACTCAGAAAATTAAATGCAAATTTACAAGGCTAGTGGGTAGGAGAGGGTGTGGGAGGCTGACTGTGGTCCGGACGTTTTCTTTTTCTCGTCATTTTCCCCTTATCTCTACCGTAGGGTATTGAAACTGCCCCTGACCTGATTTTTTTTCGAAAGATGGTTGCGGTCATGTTTTCATTATATTTAATTTCCCTCTTCTCGTATTCTTTTCTTTTATATATTTAATTTTACCACCAAGGTGAAGTGATGGTTGGGGTACATGTTCCGTTGTCCCCTGTAGCTACGCCGATGTACTGCTCCTCGTTAACTATGAAGCTCTATTCAGCGCAAAAGCAACCTTGGAAATGGAATAAGTAGTCCCTAATGAGGACGTCTCCTAAGGAACGAAGGTATCAACATTTCCTGGCAGTGTCCCTCAAAATCCTGGCACGGGATAAAATACGTCTTCTTTTTTTTAAAACAACTGATGTGTTATAATAGAGGAAGGATTAGATGGCCATGTAAATGAAAGATGAGCGAGAGGCTAAATTATTCATAGAAATATTATTCATTAAATAGTCGATGGTCTGATGAAACGATGTGGGCGAAGGATTGCCAGTGTGCGGTCAGTGTCTCTCAAAATCCCGGCACTGGATAAAAGATGTGGCTTTTTCGAACATTTACTAGGGTACGGTTGTATAAATAAAGATGAAACCCTACTGAATCATTCATTGAAAAGATGATTGATTCAATAGTCGATGGTAAGATTTGAGACTATGACACTGTGGACATTAATTTCTGGTCAGCGTCCCTAAAAAAAAACAGGCACCAGATAAAAGATTTTTTTGTTTAAATAATATTGGAGGAAGGTTGTATAAAATAAAGATGAAAACAATGCTAAATAATTAATGGAAAAGATGATTGATGTAAAAGCAAGATATTATTAGAGAACCAATGTATATTCAGGGATTATAGAGGACCTATGATAAGCTATCCATAATGTAGCTTGAGTAGTGCCCAAAAGGAGAAGGCACTTACGAGAAAAAACATGAATTAATGATTTTTTGTTTGTTTTGGTACACGACAATTGGGGAGTTGTCCGTGACTTCGTCGCAATCCACTGACCAAATTTCCAATTTTAGGTTCGAATAGATCTAGTGATCTCATAATCCAAACATTTGTAACTCTCTTCATATTGGTTCGATTTATTTCAAACGTTCGCCATTCTTTTTCTATTTATTTGTTGTGCTTTCATACAAACAAAAGGTAGCCGAAAATGCAAAGCTAAGGTTCCTTGAAAATTATCCCACTCTGGTCTCTGGCACTCTCGCTTCCCCAATCCCACCCCCTTTCTCTCTCTCTCTCTCTCCCTCCCTCTCGCTCTCTCTCTCTCTCTCTATTTATATACATATCTCTATCTCTAACTCTTTCTATCCTTTTATGTATGTATCATTCCTTCTCTCCATTTTGCCCCCATCCCCTCCTCTCTCTGTCTGTTCCCCTCCCCCAACACCCCTTTTTTGTCCCTCCCTTTCGAAGGCAAGCGAGTATCTTCTGTGTGTTTAAATATGTCAACTCGTTTATTAGCCCCACTGCACTAATTGTAGCTACTTGCTTCCTCTATATAGCAAACAATGCCTAAGCGGTGCCCGTTGGTCCCCCAAGATCCCATATTTCTTATTTAATTGAGAGCTGAGTTGATGAGATAACCACCTGTCAGTGACCACGCTGGGAGGTCTAATCCTTCCTGGCAAAACTAGTGCAGACGGGCTTTAAATATTCCAAGCTGTGTTTCAATATATTTCACAGAATGAATCTGACAATTGTATGAAAAATGATTGTGGTATGGGTTTCCCCTCGATCCGGGATGCATGGCACCACATAATAACAAAAGCTGAACTGAGAAATCTGAACAATTACGAACGGTAACCAGAAAGATTTTGCCCCGGGCTACAGACGACGTTCTATTGATGCGATGCAGATGGTGGGAAGGGGGACTGTAAGGAGAGGGAGAGAGAGAGAGAGAGAGAATGGAAGAGAGAGAGAACACAAATGTGGTTGAGCGGGAGAAAACGATAGAATTGTGAAAGATGGGGTGAAAGAAAGAAATATAGGGACGGAGACAGAAAAGCAAGGAGCGCGAAAGAGGGAAGAAAATCATGACATAGAAGACAGAAAGCAGAGCGCGCGCAAGTATGAAAGGGGAGGGGAGGAGGGAAGGGGAAGTAGGCCTTTCCTTGGCAAAAATAGCATGATAGAGGGGGTATATAGATAGAGAGAGAGGGGGAGAGTGTGGGGATAAGAGAGATAAGGGCGCACGTATGGCACACGAAAGAGAGAAAATGGAGAGAGAGAGAGGTAGACAAAAAGTAATGAGGGACACAGGAGCAGAGCGAGAAAAAAATAGGGAAAAGAAAATAGTAATAATAAGAGAGAGAGGAAGAGAGAGAGAGAGAAAGAGAGAAAGAGGTGAATATAGCATGTCAGATAGAGCAGAGCAATTACCAAAAAAATAGAAAGATAAGCCTTGTGGGAGTCATTATTGAAATCTTACAAAATCCGGACAATAAAGAGCATAATTCCGAAGCAACAACCCTCCGCGAATAGCAATCCCACTCACTGTGTCCAAAACACACGTGTCAAATTGGGATAGGAGTAATTCTATTAGTCAAGTGCACTACCTACACTCTACAGCTCACCGGTCCTAAGTACAACCACACATGGGATAGCTCTGTCAAGCTAGCTGTCCCTGATGATTTGAGCGACAGGCGGAACTGCCGGTTCATTCCGCTGTATTTTCAGGTGAACGAAATTACCCTGAACTTCGCGTTGATAGTGCAACTGCACGCAAAAAGCCCGTTAAACATTGCACGACCCGCTCTCGGCTCACAATGCGTTTTACCACGTAAGCGTAGAGACGGACTGCGGCGCTCCTAGCGGAATCCTTTACACCACTCGCATGATGACTTTCGCGGCTTTTCCACTGTCCCCAGCCATCGAGTTATAATCTCATATTTTCTGGAAACCCTATATCACACCAGCCTTTGCTCTTCGTCTCACCGCCATTGTGTAGCGTCTTGCTATCTCCCCCACAAAAGGATTAGAGGGGGTGCATTTGAACTTGGAAAGTAGATTAGTGCCACTGGATGTGTGTTTGAACACGTAGCGGCCGTGGCCCGGACAGACGTGTATTTGCTACCCTCGACGCCTCTCGCCAATTTGAGGTAAGAAAGAACTCGTCAAGCCAAAGAGGTCTTTGGTCAAGCCAAGTTAAAGTGATTGCTAGGTTCTCGTCTGGATTATTTTTTGAAAATGAGTAGAGGCAGGTTCTTATTTTATAATTTACCCTGTTGTTGCAAATACAAATACCCCAAAATACTATAAAAAGGAAGATTTTTAAAACATAGTTTCAATTGTACATGCAACGCAGAGGCTCAAAACCAAGTCAAAATAAACAATGACAAACAAACGTGTAACCCTTGTTGTTAGAATGTCCTAAACATTTAGCTTTTTTTTTATATTCCCCTTCAACACAACAAAATTATCAACAACAACAGAAGAGAGAGTCAAGCCGAAAAAAGTAGGTTTGGGCGAAGATGTAGGAATCAATTTTACTTAAACATATCATATGAGAAATTTGTATTTGCCTAGATATCTTGATTTCCAATTTAAAAACTGTGCGTGAAAAATGAAGAAGTGCACTGTCGAATGTGTCAGACCTCGTAACAGTTATGTTTTTTAAGAAATATGCATTTGCCTTGATATCTTGATATCCAAAGATTTGCATAAAAACGAAGAAAATCCACATTCGAATTCGTCAGACTTCTTAAAAGTAGTATTTTTGTGACATGTGTATTTGCCTAGATATCTTGATTTCAAACATCTTGCATACAAATTTTGCATTTCGAATATTGAATGCGTCAGACTTTGAAAATATAATACTTCCACCATGTACAAAATATGAAAGGATGTGTTATTTATGCTTATGCTTCGTGACCTCTGTTTAGTATGCACCAGTTGCTTGGGAAATGGACACTTCCTGATTCAAGTTTGCCTTTATTGTGATTTTCATTTTGTTTTCTTTTACACACTTAATAGGCTCTGTGTATTTTACATTTTCTGGAAGGAACGTGTTAGTATCACCGGTAACGAGGCATGGTCAAGTATTTAGACCTCAAAAAACAATAAAGTGAAACTCAAAAAAAAAAGGGTTGGAAGAAAGAGTATAAGCACATGAAACATTACTTTTCGCTCTATTCGTATGCAGTTAGTATGACATTTCATCAACTTTGTTATCTCTTTTACCAAAACACGAGGGGATAGATTCTCTTATAAAAAAGGGCTGGAGGTTATAAACAGTTCCCCCAACAGTGACATCAAATGCATATAAGTTCATAGTATTAATATGTATGATTATTTAAGCGATAGTCATAAATTGTGAGTTTGTATACATAACTGTATTGTGTTAATCAACACAAATACAACCCCACGATATGATATCATTTATTCACTGTAAATTGAATCACTTCATTGCAGATGGATTGCAATATCATCCTGACTTGAAAGTTGCGAAGAATGTTAACTCTTGTATTAACAAGGGATTCATTTTAAAGATCAATCTGTACCAAACTTCAAATGAGGATTATTGACTAAAAGCAAAATGTCCAGTATCTATAGCATATAGACAGAGATGTCTTTAAATTCCTCATAAATTGACTCACCGAGATATTTAAAAATATCCGAATTATATCCACGAATAATGTCTGCAGTTGCCTCAAAGCTTGACTCACCAAGGAAAGTACTTTGTAAATTGTAATATCCAGATTACAATTATATCCAAGTAAAAATCATATAATTCTATCACGCTTCTCAAAGCTTTAAATGAGACATGACTGTTACGGGGCTTTACGTCTTAAATGACAATCCAACCTTTGTAATGAGTTCATTAGGATGAAAGCAGAAAATTGAGAGAAACGGAATTGCAAAAATCACAAATGAATGGGACCAATGTAAAGAAAGTTGTGAATTTTTCAAATATGAGATCACTAAATTCAGGCGAATCTCCAATTAACAATTATTTTGGTCAGTGTATTGTGACGTAGTCACTAAACACTCTCCGTTTTTCGTGTACAAAATAATATCATTGATTTATGTTTGTTCTCCTTAGACCCTATTCAATTAGGCCACTACTCAGAGTATATTACTGATGACATATCATTATTGAAATAGGTCCTTTAAAAAGAAAAGACCATCCTGGGGGGAAATGTGTCATCTGAGTCATTTTGTGTGGTATAAAAAATAGGAAAGTTGTCCGGCACTACATCGCGGCGACATTACCGATTCAGCCATTTTGATATGGTGTAATATTGAAGCCCTCAAACAAATTGCGCTTCAAAATGATCATGAAGTGCCTCAAAAAAGTAAAAATCTTTGAGTGACTGGTTTTACCATACTCATTTCCCCCAATATGCTGTCGTGTTATAAAAACCGTTAGGAAAACGGAAAATGAAATGTCGATTTCCGATCATAAATATCTTGATAATCAGACAGGCGATCGGCTTGTAAAAGTCATGGGATTCATGACTGACCTAAAGGTTTATAATTATGATTCCAGCACGAGCTAAATCCAGGATTTTTTGTCAGAATCTGAGGCAATTTTACCGCGCCACTTTAAGAGCCGTTTTCTACCAAGGTTGGATTTTCCTTTAACTCTTAACCTACTTTCTTGTCGATTCTTTTATAGTAGAGGCGTATAGCTGCGCCAAAATGCGACACGATCCTCTGCAGTTTATGTTGCATTGTGTTTATTACGTGCTAGGTTACACCACACTTGCTCCTGCGACAATTGGCCATTGGCGTAATGTAACCAATGCACACTTAAGTGCCTAGATACGCATTATTTCAGTCACCCGAATAATCGTTTTCCAATAGTCAGAATGTAAATGTCATACATTACGTGTTGTTAGGTATATAGGGCAAGCCATAATGTGTGTCCTACCTAGCAACAGTTAATGTATGCGATTTGAATTCTAACGATTGACACTTATTTGTAACGAGGGAATGAAATACTTCGTATCTGTCGAGGCGCTTCACAAAGGCATATGCATGTACATTACAAAAAGACCTATTGCTGCGCGTCATTCAACCCTAAAACCAACCCGATACCTTTGACGGAATAATCTAACACTAAAACTAATCCCAATCTCAACCCTGACACCGACCGTATACGTTTGACGAAATAAGAGACAGGAGCGCTTGTCACTGGAGCAATTGTCGCATTACCTGATTACCCGTCTATCCTGGTCGTGCTGGTGTGAAATATAAATTATGATGATGCAGATTAGTCTCTGGAAACAGTTTCAACTGAGTTTCAGGAGTTGCATATCCAAGATCCATTTTTACTAGTTACCATAGTCCTAAAACTTCAAAATCAGTCAGAAAATGTATATGGATGGTGGGGTTTCATATAACTGTCAGTATCGAACATGTCGAAGATCTTCTTCTTTTTTTTTCTTGCGCAAAAACTTTGCCATTTTCTCGAACATTTTCAAATTTACACAACTTGGTTTCTTACTTTCTTAGCCAAACCGAGCCAACTAATACAAGTTGTGTGTGTAAACAAGTGTAATACTGTTATTATTTCCATATTTGTTTTCGAAATCTACCTTAGACTTCATTCCTAATTGTCTAGACAATTGATAATCTTCTACAAACTCGCGAGACGGATCATGATTTTACAACACATGCCATACTTGCTGAATACTTTTTTGTCCAATTAAATGCTCATGGATTATATGTTTGTCATGTTGTGCCATCTTCATGACAACAATGTTGTGTTTTGTTTTTTGTTTTCAATTAAATGTAAACCGAGTTTTATTTAGTCTTCACTAATTAGTTTCACTAGATAGTTTCACTAAATACTTTGTTTTGTCCACTTTAGATGATTGGCTTTCGCGGCCCCTTTCGCAAAGATGCGTGAATTTTTAATGATTCAATTTTGTTCGGCGGTTACGGATGACTTATCAACTGTGTAATGATGTATTTGTGTGCGTGTGTGTGTGTCTGTGTAATTGGGTTTTTACAGACGTGTATCAATACGATATGATTATATACGTCTTGGGACCGACCTTTAATGTCACCATCCGAAAGACGTGACTCAGGTTCGAACCTGCGTCCTCGGCTGAATCAGTTTATAACTTCCATTGTTAGCTGGATTACAGGCGCACGCCACAACGCCCCGTTATTCAACAACGTGAAGTTATATGGTTACTACGCCTAAACTTATAATGTATTCATGAACTATCACAACAAAAAATGTTTGTCTTTGAAACTATTGTATTTTGTGTCACACTCTATGCATTTTTGCACCAAAGGGGGTGGCGTAGAAACTCCAACTAAAATATATATATTTTTTTTGTTTGCTGTTATTGTTTGTTTGTTTGTTGTATGCCTTTCTTCACCTGTGGAGGAATAGGATTGAGATAAATGTGCTCGCTAAGAAGAGAAAGTAAGTTTTAGATTTTACCTAAGTATGTGTATGGTGGCAGCACTCACAATTATGTTGTCTGACGTAAAAATGAGAATAAACACAAAACCCAGGGTGGTCATAGTACTAAAGTTATACTCAATATAAGCTACACTAAAATATTAAAATAACTAAATAATACAAACTACACAACACAAAATAGGGTAATATGAAACAATAGTCATTAATTGAAGACTTTACAAAATGATTCCGAAAAATGTTAGTTTGTCGTTATAATGGTAATTGTCTTAACCTGCTTATACTTAGAACGTTTTGATCTTCCCAATCTATCCTTTCTTGTCCATTTTTATCATTAACGTGTTGGAGTTATTGTGTAATAACCCTTAATATAGAGAAGAACACAGAAAATTGTATTTATGTAAAAGCTCTGTGTGGCAAACCAACAGGCAAGCAAAAAGCAAACAAACCAATAAACAAAACAAAAACAAAAAAAACCAAAACAAAAGAGACAATAACGGCACCTTAATGTGAAGGAACCATTATATGATTTTCAACTTCAATTGTAATAATATAAAATAATGTTCTTACTTATTGTACTTTCATTTTAAGTGTAGTAAAAAAAAGGGGGGGATAAGCCTTACCAGGTCAGTGGCCTTGGCTAATCCCTCACATCCACTGCACGCTATCCTACTTCTTTTGTATTTGTCATGTCAGCTATATTATGTATGTATATGTATTTTTGTTAATATTGAGATATATATATAACATTTTGTATATTTCCTTAAAATTGTTTTCCTATCGTTGTCATTTTATGTTTTAAAGGGATGTGAAATAAACTGAATAAAAATGTAAAAAATATAAAACAATCATTGGCCGAGAGGACGATTGCACAGTAAGATTCCTTTTTAAACTAGCTACGTGTTTTGATCACTTTTCCTCGCTATGAATGAACCACGTTATTAAAAAGAGCCTGGCTGGCGTATCTCCATCCTGCTATCAGTCTTTTGAGCAGGATATAGTCTGTTTGGAGCCAGAATGGTGTTAACTCATGAACTTTAATACAGAGATAATGCCCTTCTGGATCCAAACAGACGATCTGATATACATCCGGAGAGAATGCCTCCGGGAGAATGCAGATGGGATAAGCAGCCCCTCAATAGAGTATTCTCATTTTACAGTAAATCTTACAGATAAAGTTGAGTTCTGGTCATATGCGATTGCATTGTGAAAGAAACGTTGTGGAATAAATCAGAAAAGGTTGATCATCTGTAGCATATAAGTATTGGTGTGTACTGCAAGCTTCTGGAATCATCAAAATGATAAAAAATTTGGCCCAATCTTGGTAAAGTTACAAGCACTGTACACAGAAAGATGTATATGGGACTACACAAACATGTGGCATACAAATTCGTCCCGATTGTTATGCTGTTACGTGCCATATTTAGAATATTAAGGCAGTTGATGAGCCATGCTTTTCAGGAAACATTTTTTATCTGATATTCTTCCACACTTGCATAACAACAATGATAACGCTCACAAACTATTTTTCACCTGTTCCCAGAACTCAACCTTCTCTTTAAAGGGATTAAAGGGATCTAGTAACTTTGTTGGCATGTGCAGAAAGTGGCGAATTGTTGGTATAACGTGTAGTTTTGTGATCTGAAATGTCCTCTGAGTGTTGTGTGAAAATGGTCGAGTAATGGAAGAAAATGCAAATTGATATTGCTAACTCATTGCACTGACTTTGTACACAGATATGGCTATCCAGTGGATATTTAAAAAATTAAACACACCAATCGTAATTATCTTTATAATGAAAGGCAAATTCGTAAAACCCAAACCTGCTGCATGCCTCTATAAGTAATATGAATACAACAAGGTATATTAAGAGAACCACTATATTTCTAATGAAATTTTGTGGATACTGACAATCTTACAAGATCCCTTTAAACTTTATTTTCATCGAAGTTGTTTTGCAATTAAATCAAGGGTGTTATTCAAGTTTTTCTTCTTTAATTTGTTTGTTCCATTCGTCAGGGTAATTAAAGTGCTTCCATTGTGATATAACTTATCTTATATTGCTTGACATTCTTTAGAAAACCTGTAACATAATGGTGTGACAAGAGAACATAAAACATTTGTCTTGTATAACTTTCGGCGTACCTGGTGTAGATATGATTAAACCGAAATGATTTTGCAATATGGTCGTGTGCTATATTTTCCCTCTTCCATTAAAAATGTGCCAGATAACGTGCATACAGAGAACTGATGTACAAGTAACATATAATTATTCGTTTTTCCTATCAGTGTGATACAATACTGGCATGCGATTTTTGGGGTTGTCAAAGATGAAATCCATTTGGGTTTGGGTTAATTCATATCATGTTACCAAACATAATCAGACATCCTCATCCGTCCTCTACGCGATGATGTTGCATTTGCTCTGAAAATAACAAAGTCGTAACCATGAGCACATGTTTCCAAATAACTACAGAAATTTTCATTCCTGTGAGCTATCATGCGTCGCTGTTAAATTATAGTTGATATATGAATTATAAATGAGATAATTATTTTTTGAACGTTGGCTGAATTTTAGGGTTTGCCGATCCGCAGATTTTTCAATTTACAACATAGAACTAATCATGATGATTGCTTTTTAGGTAAATACTTTGGAAACGGTGGTGCACACTACATCACCATGACTACGAAATATAATGAAGAAAATATATATATAAAAAAAAAAAACATTTGTTCTTTCAAAAGGGAGGGAAACGGACAATAAATATAATGTTCTTCCCATCTGTATATTTGATTTGGCATTTTAAATGAAAACAAAATATAATTAAATAAAATGACCCTGGAGTTGCCATATCACTTAGTTTCCACCAGTTGTTTGAGTTTACAGTTTTATAAACCTTTGGCGGATATGTGTATATATATATATATATATATATATATATATATTTATACATATATGATTATGAATAAGTAACTTGTCAATTTTCCCATCCTCATTTTTTCCAGCCCCTTATTGACATCTGGGAAATCATATGAGAGATCAAATTGGTTACGTCGTTTTGTGTAATCGCTATGCAATTATTGAGTACATGTGGACCCGAATTTTAAAAGCTGTCAAAAAAGAAAGCAACCGAAGTTTAAAACTGATTATATACATTAATTTGTATACAGTAAAAGTGTTATACATGAATCGTTTGATATTTTGGTATTACATTTCTAACGACATTGGACATTAGGTTCATCGCCATTTCATATTTCAAGGTTTCCCATAAGAAGAACCATAATGAATTATAACTTTAGCTCTCAAGAAAACAAATGAAAATAAGCGACTGTATGATCATTATGAGTTCAATTAATATATCGTTTAATCAAATGCTAATATTTATGTTTAAAGATACTATGTCCTTTTTGCAACCAACATCAAATTCTGTAGAACTTTGCAAGAATTATGAATATGTCATGTATGTCCAATCTGTGAAATTTAAACGTTAGCAGTGTCCTAATATTCAAATTATGCAAGGAAACATGTTTACTTGCTAGACTTCACTGTCAGACACTATTGAGTGATTGACTGGCTTTTTTCCATCTTTGGTAATAATATACATAACATACATGAAAAGGGTACATGAGCATTTGTCGACATCAATAACCCACTTCTTGTAATGGCCAAAATTAAACTGATTGAATCTTTGCGCAGCATAAAACGTACGACCATTCGGTACAATGGTCTGAAAAATCAGACTATTACTTACTGGCTCTATAGTTCCTAAGTCGATTTGACAACTAATAGTCATTATTTTCCCACTTAAAGACATTTTCAAGCCCCCTCTTTTTTAGGGAAGTTCTAAATTAGTATTGTCTTTTAAATGCCGTTGGAATTTAACCTTTTAAATTTTTTTGGCCTGCAAATGGGACATAGTACCTTTAAAGGGCTTAGTTTAATTTTTTAGATCGTATGCATTCGTAGTGGCAGCCGAACCACTAAACTGAGAGCAATTCCATTACCATGATAAAAAGAAGAAGAAGAAAAAAAAAAAGATAATATTTCACTTCTTGGAAATTTACAGTTCGGGGATAAACGATGTAAATTGAGGTTTAGGATCATTTATATTTTCGACAAATTCCCTTCCAATCGCAATGGGTATCCTTATTGGGAACCTGAGAACTATGTGATATGGATATTTTGAAAATAGGAACAATAATAAGACTTCTTGTATAGCGCTCATGTCTATCAAACCTGACACTCCTGGCGCTCCCAAAATATTTCAATGCTTCAGCAGTGCTGCCATTATGACACTCTAGCATTTCAAGGAATTAATTCCTAAAATATGGGTGGAGTGTCGCAAATAATAATAATACAAAGGATAATAGTGGGTTCATGTATATAGCGCACATGTCTGTCAAACTTGACACTCCTGGCGCTCCACATGTATTAATGGCTGCCGAAATGGCGCTCTAGCATTTCAAGGAATTAATTCATAACATAATGTCAATTAATGTCTCGCCAAAGGACGTTATTGCCGTGGCGGGACTCGAACCGCAAACTATCCACAGTCCGGTGACTTATCCTCTAGACCATGACACTTCCACAATACGTTTATTTATAACGTTGTAATACAACTATTGAAATCCGATAGATTTGAATAAATAAACTCAATTTTAATTGTTCACTTTCTCCAAGTGTTTTTTTTCAATCGTAGTCGCCGGTTCTCTTGATTAATTATGATAATTAATAAAATAAACATCATTGCTGCTACATCTTTTTTGGCAATCAATATCCAATTGATCATGTATATATTGACAGGCGGTGCTATTTACTAACTTAATTGCCTTTACCGTATTTACATATATAATTGATCTCCCATATCAAATACTCGGAAAATGCCTGGCTTCCTAACAAATATTGAACATCTCGCACTTCACTATTCAACCTCGGCCATGTGATTCGAAAATAGAACAATCGAAAAGAAACACATATTACGATCTATAAAATGTCTCGACGAAGGATAAATCAATACACTAATGTAAGTTTAACCTAGTTCAAGGGATAAACACGCTTCCCAGCTGCAGAAGGCGTAGGAAATTGTGCCAGTCCTATTTCGAATCAATCGATAAGAAATTATGACCTTACCCTTGAGTAACTTTTAATGTCTTCTTGATTTTCCGGGGACTGCATTTGATGAACATGGATTAATTGGTTACCGTCTACTCGCGCTTTTTTTAATTTTTTTTTTATCTCGTCTGGGTTTGTTTGTTTGCTTTTTGGTGGTTGTTTTGTGTTTTTTTTTGGGAGGGTGCCGATTTCTTAGTGTGTTTTTTTAAATTTTGTGTTAGTTGTGTTCTAAAAATTGATTTAATATGACAGTTTGAACGAAATGGAAGGAAAAATAAGCACTATTTCTACAATTGGTAGCAGAAATGAAAATATGAATACAATTCCAAGATGGTGCAGTGGTGCATTTCTACCTCAGTTTTTTGTTATTAATGAATTTATTTATTTGTCTATTCATTAATTTATTTAATCATTTATGTTATTATTTATTCATTTGTTCATGTTTTTATTTTTTTATCTCTATTTATATTGAATTTAAATATAATAAACCCTTTAAAAAGTTTGCAAAATCTAGTTTAATATAATTAATCAAACTTTATTTTCAAAACTTTTTTGAGGGGCTTATTTCAGGGGAGAGATTCTGAGAATTATCGATTATCAGAAGAAAAATAAAAAGTCAATACATATTGCAGGGAGTCTGAGCCCAAGAAAGGAAGGATATGTTCTTCTCTTTCATGTCTTTCTTCATCTTCTGTTTTTCTTTTGCTTGTATTATTTTTTAAAGCAGATTTGAGGAGCGCGCATGTTTATTTATTCTTTGCTTTGTCTGTCATTTTCACCCATTGTCTCTCAACTTTGTTTGTTTGCAAGCTTCTGGAATCATCAAAATGATAAGAAATTTGGCCCAATCCTGGTAAAGTTACAAGCACTGTACACAGAAAGATGTATATGGGACTACACAAACATGTGGCATACAATTCGTCCCGATTGTTATGCTGTTACGTGCCATATTTAGAATATTAAGGCATTTAAACAGCCATGCTTTTCAGGAAACATTTTTTTATCTGATATTCTTCCACACTTGCATAACAACAATGATAACGCTCACAAACTATTTTTCACCTGTTCCCAGAACTCAACCTTCTCTTTAAAGGGATTAAAGGGATCTAGTAACTTTGTTGGCATGTGCAGAAAGTGGCGAATGGTTGGTATAACGTGTAGTTTTGTGATCTGAAATGTCCTCTGAGTGTTGTGTAAAAATGGTCGAGTAATGGAAGAAAATGCAAATTGATATTTGCTAACTCATTGCACTGACTTTGTACACAGATATGGCTATCCAGTGGATATTAAAAAAATTAAACACACCAATCGTAATTATCTTTATAATGAAAGGCAAATTCGTAAAACCGAAACCTGCTGCGTGCCTCTATAAGTAATATGAATACAACAAGGTATATTAAGAGAACCACTAGATTTCTAATGAAATTTTGTGGATACTGACAATCTTACAAGATCCCTTTAAACTTTATTTTCATCGAAGTTGTTTTGCAATTAAATCAAGGGTGTTATTCAAGTTTTTCTTCTTTAATTTGTTTGTTCCATTCGTCAGGGTAATTAAAGTGCTTCCATTGTGATATAACTTATCTTATATTGCTTGACATTCTTTAGAAAATCTGTAACATAATGGTGTGACAAGAGAACATAAAACATTTGTCTTGTATGACTTTCGGCGTACCTGGTGTAGATATGATTAAACCGAAATGATTTTGCAATATGGTCGTGTCCTATATTTTCCCTCTTCCATTTAAAATGTGCCAGATAACGTGCATACAGAGAACTGATGTACAAGTAACGTATAATTATTCGTTTTTTCCCATCAATGTGATACAATACTGGCATGCGATTTTTGGGGGTTGTCAAAGATGAAATCCATTTGGGTTTGGGTTAATTCATATCATGTTACCAATCATAATCAGACATCCTCATCCGTCCTCTTTAACGAATCTTTACGCGATGATGTTGCATTTGCTCTGAAAATAACAAAGTCGTAACCATGAGCACATGTTTCCAAATAACTACAGAAATGTTCATTCCTGTGAGCTATCATGCGTCGCTGTTAAATTATAGTTGATATATGAATTATAAATGAGATAATTATTTTTTGAACGTTGGCTGAATTTTAGGGTTTGCCGATCAGCAGATTTTTCAATTTACAACATAGAACTAATCATGATGATTGCTTTTTAGGTAAATACTTTGGAAACGGTGGTGCACACTACATCACCATGACTACAAAATATAATGAAGAAAATATATATAAACAAAAAAAAAACATTTGTTCTTTCAAAAGGGAGGGAAACGGACAATAAATATAATGTTCTTCCCATCTCTATATTTGATTTGGCATTTTACATGAAAACAAAATATAATTAAATAAAATGACCCTGGAGTTGCCATATCACTTAGTTTCCACCAGTTGTTTGAGTTTACAGTTTTATAAACCTTTGGCGGATATGTGTATATATATATGTATATATATATATATATATTTATACATATATGATTATGAATAAGTAACTTGTCAATTTTCCCATCCTCATTTTTTCCAGCCCCTTATTGACATCTGGGAAATCATATGAGAGATCAAATTGGTTACGTCGTTTTGTGTAATCGCTATGCAATTATTGAGTACATGTGGACCCGAATTTTAAAAGCTGTCAAAAAAGAAAGCAACCGAAGTTTAAAACTGATTATATACATTAATATGTATACAGTAAAAGTGATATGGATATTTTGAAAATAGGAACAATAATAAGACTTCTTGTATAGCGCTCATGTCTATCAAACCTGATACTCCTGGCGCTCCCAAAATATTTCAATGCTTCAGCAGTGCTGCCATTATGACACTCTAGCATTTCAAGGAATTAATTCCTAAAATATGGGTGGAGTGTCGCAAATAATAATAATACAAAGGATAATAGTGGGTTCATGTATATAGCGCACATGTCTGTCAAACTTGACACTCCTGGCGCTCCACATGTATTAATGGCTGCCGAAATGGCGCTCTAGCATTTCAAGGAATTAATTCCTAACATAATGTCAATTAATGTCTCGCCAAAGGACGTTATTGCCGTGGCGGGACTCGAACCGCAAACTATCCACAGTCCGGTGACTTATCCTCTAGACCATGACACTTCCACAATACGTTTATTTATAACGTTGTAATACAACTATTGAAATCCGATAGATTTGAATAAATAAACTCAATTTTAATTGTTCACTTTCTCCAAGTGTTTTTTTTCAATCGTAGTCGCCGGTTCTCTTGATTAATTATGATAATTAATAAAATAAACATCATTGCTGCTACATCTTTTTTGGCAATCAATATCCAATTGATCATGTATATATTGACAGGCGGTGCTATTTACTAACTTAATTGCCTTTACCGTATTTACATATATAATTGATCTCCCATATCAAATACTCGGAAAATGCCTGGCTTCCTAACAAATATTGAACATCTCGCACTTCACTATTCAACCTCGGCCATGTGATTCGAAAATAGAACAATCGAAAAGAAACACATATTACGATCTATAAAATGTCTCGACGAAGGATAAATCAATACACTAATGTAAGTTTAACCTAGTTCAAGGGATAAACACGCTTCCCAGCTGCAGAAGGCGTAGGAAATTGTGCCAGTCCTATTTCGAATCAATCGATAAGAAATTATGACCTTACCCTTGAGTAACTTTTAATGTCTTCTTGATTTTCCGGGGACTGCATTTGATGAACATGGATTAATTGGTTACCGTCTACTCGCGCTTTTTTTTTTTTTTATCTCGTCTGGGTTTGTTTGTTTGCTTTTTGGTGGTTGTTTTGTGTTTTTTTTTTTTGGGGGGGGGGGTATTTGGGGAGGGTGCCGATTTCTTAGTGTGTTTTTTAAATTTTGTGTTAGTTGTGTTCTAAAAATTGATTTAATATGACAGTTTGAACGAAATGGAAGGAAAAATAAGCACTATTTCTACAATTGGTAGCAGAAATGAAAATATGAATACAATTCCAAGATGGTGCAGTGGTGCATTTCTACCTCAGTTTTTTGTTATTAATGAATTTTTTATTTGTCTATTCATTAATTTATTTAATCATTTATGTTATTATTTATTCATTTTTTCATGTTTTTATTTTTTTATCTCTATTTATATTGAATTTAAATATAATAAACCCTTTAAAAGTTTGCAAAATCTAGTTTAATATAATTAATCAAACTTTATTTTCAAAACTTTTTAGAGGGGCTTATTTCAGGGGAGAGATTCTGAGAATTATCGATTATCAGAAGAAAAATAAAAAGTCAATACATATTGCAGGGAGTCTGAGCCCAAGAAAGGAAGGATATGTTCTTCTCTTTCATGTCTTTCTTCATCTTCTGTTTTTCTTTTGCTTGTATTATTTTTTAAAGCAGATTTGAGGAGCGCGCATGTTTATTTATTCTTTGCTTTGTCTGTCATTTTCACCCATTGTCTCTCAACTTTGTTTGTTTGAACCACGTGTTATGTCGGCTGCTCGACATCACGATTTATCACAGATTGCGAATTCAGAGAAAACGAGCCAAGATGATGATGTAATTTTATATTAACTATATTTACGACGAACCGCCCATTTTGTTATTTTGAATTTCTTGGATATCCACTTCATGTGGTTAGGGAGCCCGTGCAGTTTAGAAAGATAAATAAAAAAAAAGAACAAAAGTCTGTTTCGACGCGACCTTATTGACTTTGCACGGTTTGCGGATGCTGATCATGGATCAATAAAGCCGTGTCTTTTCAACCCGGGGATGATGTTTATATTATCCCATCACAACACCACCTGCGTGTGGTATAGAGGCATGTTCTTGACTGATCAACCGGAATGTGGCAGTAGAAAACCACAGCCTCCCCCCTCCCGATTCCAGCTCTACCTTATGGCGTTGTCGTGAATGTGCCGTGGAGTTCCGACGTATACATCGAGTATGGCTTGTAAAAGCTTGTATCTGATTATGCTAAGGTCATAGTGGTAACTAAATTTAAAGTCTACGAGGCCGACATTTTCCCTTTTTGTGTTACGAACTTTCCGACGGGTTTCAAGAATGGTGAAAAATAAGCCCATCAATGTCGACAAGATAGATATAAATGTAGATCCAAAACTCCGCAAATCAGATGGGACATCTGCTCGAAACATAGTGGTCAGTACAAGCTGACTGTCACTGTCATTGCGATATATGATCCCGTACACGAGTGAGAGATATCATAACGCCAATTATGGGGCCAGTGCTCCGGGAGATCGATAGGTCAATCAGTGCTGGTATGACTGGACAGTGCTGTGACGTGTGTCCCAGTCGTCTGTCCAACGTAATAATAATGGAGGTCCATGGTCATATCTTAAAGAGAAAGTTGAGTCCTGGGGAAAGTTGAAAAAACACATTAATTTGTGAGCTTTTTCATTGTTTTCACGTTATGTTACTTTGGAAGATAGACAAATTATGTTCCCTGAAAAGGGTGACCCTTCAAAATGCCTCATCTTATAACCATGCCAAGAAATACTCAAAAGATTTAGACCAATGTTTCATTCCACATGTTGTGCGTAGTCCCGTATACCCATTTATATGTACTATGTGACTTTCCTATTCATTTGATTCTTCCAAAACCCTCACTTTAAACACTTTTTTTTAAATTATTATTTTGCATTATTAATGTGAGGAAGATAATGGCTGAGAATGGAAAAGGGGATTCGCAAACTCGGATACTTCCAGTTTAAAATCCTGTCTAATTCTCATAATTCTTGCTATCAATGGTAGGCTACTTTTTCTCTCACCCTTGAAGCCTTTAGTAATTAAAGGCATATTGTTTTATGAAGGCTAAGCCTTACCCACAATATTAGAAGTGATCAGAATAATGGCTACTAATTCAAGGACTTCTGTGTGTTTTTTTATGCCAGCTGATCGTATTGAAATGGTATCCATTAAGGGCAGTGATTAATCTTTGATTTTAGCTGACTCCTCTTCATTGCTGAGATCAATTATACAAATTAAAACCGTTGGGCCATAGATTTTCATATATCTGAGCAATAGCAAAGCTAGCCCCGATCTGTTATTATTGTATCGCTCTTTATTTAAGGTTACCATAGTGAGAACATATTGGTAACCAAAACAAGCACAATGGTCACGTGATACAGTTGCGTCATCAATCATTGAGTTAACGTGTTATATTATTATTTTAACAAGTGTTGCTTTTGATACATATGTGTGTGTGTAATCTGCCGAGTTTACTTTCACTATTATTCGAGTCTCCACAGTGATATAGTCATTGTTTTACCTAACATTTAACTGTGGGAAGTAAAGTGGCGCCGTTTTTTTTTTTTTTTACAATTTGCCATGTTTTTACGTAGAACTTTGGCAGCATTTTACTTAGTCAGATTAGTATTTGTAACATGTGTTGCTGCTGATGCGTGGGTGCGTGTGCATATACTGGACAATCTGGCAGGTTTACTTAAACTAATATTCAATTCATATCACGAATTAAGTCAGTATTTTACTTTTGGTAGTATTATAGTCAGTTTTTGCATTTTGAAAATTGTTAGGGGCTTGGTGCATGGATGCTTCACAACCTTAATGTATCTCCGTTGGGGGTCTGTTATTGAAAGAGAAGAAGGTGCATTTTGACAACCAAAACGAGGCCGAGACCTCGATTTTTTTTTCTTCTTCACATTTTGAATCGTCAGGATTTTAAAGCAACTTCAATACATAATATAATAATAATCACTTTAACTTGGACATTTCAGGTTTTCAAACTGTATTCACTCACTATTATCAGGCACTGAAACGCCTCAACCAGAGACATGCCCTCGAAGCTTCATAATAACCGTGTCAGGAAAACTGCCGAGCTGCTGGTATAGCAGAGACATGCCATTTCTCGTTACAGCATGAGAGTGGCTTCGATGTCTCCATCAGACTGTTATGAACAAGCTTCCATTGGGACCTTGCCCATTTCGGGTCCGTATGGAAAAACGATATATGGCCTGTGGGTGGGTGAAGTTCTCATTGTTTGGAGACGACCTTGAACGAAACAACACGTGCCATTAAAGTGCGATCATACGCCAAGCAGACTAAAAACTCCCAAACAATACCAAAAGACCAACGGCGTGTGCTTGTTTCTGTTTATTTATAGAGCAATTATGTATGAAGCTCACTTATTCTAAAGTTGTGAATACTTTGACGCAGTCTTCATCATGATTATGTAGTCAGCAGGCTCAGGCTCTAATCAAATATAATGTAAAGCGAAAACATTTTTGAAATATATCCACTGGGTTTATTCAATGCTTTCGTTTATTATCTAGAAATCTGGCTTGCGTTGATATGAATATCAAAATTGATTATCAGGATGGTAGTATATCCAGATTATTCGAAAAAACGGAGGGTGAATTAAAAGTCGTGATATATATTTGATGAATATTCATGTACAACAAGATGTAGCTTTCAATTCCCCACTTTACACATGAAGACGAAACGACAATGCAACACAATCCCTATGTGTTGATACCTATTTAAGCCGAGGTCGTAAGTAATTTGAGAGGGTTAAGATGTAACCGAATGTACTAGGACATCTCCAAAATAAAAATCACCGATGTAGGTAGACAGGGAAATGGTAACTACTTGTCATTTAAAAATGCGTACTATGCATCCTAGTAGATTTCGGCAGATTGTGTGTGTTACTTTATCTATGGACCTTACACAATGTGCTTTATTCTGCCATTTAAAGGCGCATAGCAATGGACTCTAATGAGGAATTCAACACCATTCGGGTGTTAACCCATTAACAGGTGTTGTCAACCACCAGAATTAGCCGTCAGTTCTATGACCAACAGACTTTATGTGAATGCTCTGCATTTTCCACCCATTTCTCCAAATGGTAAAGTCATTACCTTACTTTTCCCTCATCCGAAGACTCTCCAGAGATCAGGGGGTATTACTTGATAGACTACGGGGTTGCCGTGTGTGAGACTTGTACACCCACTAATGGTATTTCCACCAAGTCTGGTGTCTGAGAATTATGGACATATCATTATGAACATGGAAACTGACTACCTTCTCCGTTTAAACATCTTCTGCCTGATCTCCTTCGAGACATGAGACATCTATTTTAAGCCAATGCAACGTGAAAAACAAGTCATACTTACTCACAATAACCATAAAATTATCTTAAGACAACAACCTCTATAAAAAAGAAATAGAGCGAATACCCCGACTGTTTTTGTTTTGCCATCTGTTCTTTCACGCTCTTTAAACGTTACGTACGTTTAGGTTAAGAATACCACCAAAAGTGTGACCTTAAAAACAAATATTATACTGCAAACTGCCATTCGAACACGTTGATTTATCGTTTTATGGCTAAATCCCCTAAGGCATTGGGGTCTTATTTCGATTTGGTATATAAGTAGTGTATTTCATTCATACAGTGCTAAAGCAAGGAGCCTAGAAAAAAATCCTACCTCTCCGGTTAAAGATATAGACCAGTTTTGGAAACGCCCCTCTCTCAAAAAAAATTAAATGGAAGCTCTCATTACCAATTTTGTGAAAGAATATGTTTTGACTAATACGTGATGATACAAATTTTGCCAGGAAAGTCGGGCAAACCGCCTACTAATTGATATATTTGGTAAATTATTATATCTATTGGGACCAAATAGATATCGCGCACGTGGTCGCGTAGTCCCATATACATCTTTCAGTGTACAGTGCATTTAACTATACCAAGACTGGGCCAAATTTCTTATCATTTTGATGATTCCAGAACCTTGCAGTACACACCAATACTTATATGCTAGATGATCAACCTTTCCTGATCGATTCCACAACGTTTCTTTCACAATGCAATCGCATGACCAGAACTGGTCTCTCTCTTTAAAAGAACCGTTTCAAACGCTTTACCTGTTGTGACCTTCTTCCTGTATTTATTAATTTCTCTGAGTATGATACCAGCATCATGTATACCTGATACACGATGACTTTCACTTTTTTGTATCTATAAGAGAGAGAGAGAAATATATCACGGATAGATTTTTACTCATGATTTGCGTCTTTTACGATTCATACATGGGTTCATTTTATACGCGTATAAGCATTTGCATTTGCTCATGCAACAAAACAAGTAATACGGACCAGAATAATAACGCGTTGTTAAAAACTCAGAAAATCTACTCTAGCCAAAATGGCAAAATTCAAATTTGAACATACTGAATGGTTACGTCAGTGCATATACTAATGAATCGACACTTGCCCCCCTCACTCTTTCTCTCTCCCTCAACTCACTGTCTTTCCACATGTGTACCTCTTTCTAAAATAAAAAGAAAAGGTTGAAAGCGAACCGATAACACTACAGATGACCTAAATTTTAGTTTTATTTAAACAGCACAACAACGTGAAATGCAGCAAAGATGCGGAACTTTATTTACTGTACAAAGGATAACAACTGCTAACGAACTACGTGGCAATTTGACACGAGTGTACCCTATTATTACGAGGACACTCAACATCTTGACCACGCTTCATCTGGAGAGGGAAACACTTGAGATACTCGGTCCTCCTAGGTCCATGGTCCACACAAGCGCTCTATATATTACTAAAGCGTAAATGGATTCGCTAATTTTCCGAAACGCATGATGCTCAATTCGTCAAATCATCTGCCAGCCATCGTTTTTCTTTCGAAATGGAGACAAAAACATTGGTCTCTTGAGAGGGCATGGTGACCCATACTTATCGATGATTGAGGGCCCCATTTAAGTCAAAGTGCTGTTCTTTCCGTGTTGCATTTTCTCGGCATGCGGTGTCCACTTCGAGTTGAGTGATACTATTTGCGCCGCTCTGTTTCTTAGAACGTATCTTATGCGGTGTTTTTTTCCTACCATTGCCTACTGAAAGTCTAAACAATTTGTGTAGGTATATATATACATAAATTAAAACCAAGTGCGGTATAGATATATATATATATATATATATATACCGCACTTGGTTTTAATTTATTTATCTACATCTTTAAATTCTTTCGAAATTCTTCTTTCCTGATTGATGCACAGCTTGGGAACAGCATATTGTACAACAATTACACTGATCTCAAGATTTATTTCAATTTAACATACAGATATCTCTGTTGGTCATGGAATGTATTAATCGTGAAAAAATCACAACCACATTGAACAATGTGATAATAAAAGTTGTTTTTCCTATTATTCCTTTATTTATCTATTTTTTTTTCTTCATTTGTATTGAGTCTTCCCTTATGATCTTCATAAGATGTTAAAGTACTGCATCCCAAAAGCTTACAGTTAAGTCCACAAATCAAGATCAATTTTGATGTACTTTAAATAAAAATTTAATGAAAATTAGACCCTTTAATAAACACGGTATTCGATTGGAAAATGTAACCCATTTCGAAGTCTTTCTTTCAGATAATCAGCCTTATTTCAAAATGGCGCCTCAATGACGTCGCGATCTGCCACTCCGCAACTGTTGAATCCTTAACCAGGTAATAGAATTCAAATTGAAAGCCAACATTTAGCACTTGCCCAAAAAATAATACAAGGTGGCCCTCAGGGAATGATGCGAACTGTGTAAACGGCGCCTTTCCTTTCACGCGTCTTAAGTAGTAAGCGTTTGAGAGGTTTCACGACCAAAACAAGGTGAATATCACACCATTGGCAAGGACGCGATGCTTTACATTGAGATAACGATTCCCCAAATGACCGAAGGAATGGATCATTTACTCAGCGAATAATGGAGGCACTTGGTGGCTTTTTTTCCTGCACCTATAGCGTGTAAAGCAATAGAGTCATCATCAGGTTCAATTGATAAGCGCTTCGCACATTTTGAAGTGCATTAACGTGAACATAATTATCCGGTCGTTCATAGCTTTCGGCGAGGTTGAAGAGGAGTTAGAGGGTGTGTTTTTTAAGTCAAGTGGTGGAGTGGAAGCGAGCCAAGGGTGCACGCGTTTATGAGAGAGAGAGAGAGAGAGAGAGCGAGAGAGTGAGAGAGAGATAGAGAGAGAGTCATAGAGAGATAGGTGACAACGTTTTTTTTATGTCAAGTGGCGGAGTGGGAGCAAGCCAAATATGTACGCGTTTAAGAGAGAGAGAAAGAGAATAAGACGAGATAGAAATTCCTAGAATAATCACTTCGGAAACTTCTTTATTACACGCAAGAGAGTTAAGTCCGGATTAAAAACCACTTGGCGATTCGCTTTTATGTCTCTCTTCCTCTATCCCTCTCTCTCTCTCTCCATCTCTCGATCTCTCGATCTCTCGATCTCTCTTTCTCTTTCTTTATCTATGTACAACGAAAACACAAATTATGTATGTTTTAATCAATATTTTTCTTCAAACACATTTTTTTTTTTTTTTGGGGATCTTTGCAGAAGTGTGTCTTAAATGACATCTTCTTTTATATTATGATACAATTTAAGTGAAATTTTGCCTTCAAATTTTGGCCAATTACGGGCTCCCAACACATTAGAGGGGCTTTAAGGATATCGTTTTTTCAGCCATCCCGTCTGTGTCTTAAGGGAATCCCTCACGACCGAGTTAATGTTATACAATTGAATCGGCGTGTTGAAAAGCCCACGTCGAGAAGAGTGGAGTTTCGTGGGCTAGATGGGATAGTGATTTAGAGAGAAGCTTGAGCTCTGATATATGTAGACTGTATGCTGTTTTTTTTTAAATCGGTATAATATGTCGCACTGGAAGAGAATGCTATGACAGAAAATGTCCCCTAAAAATTGATTTCTCCTAACTTGCTCCTACATTTGAAATGTAACGAGAAATAGCTGAAGGGCTCAGATCAAACATTAGCACGATTAATGTCAGCTGTGTATATGTGCGTGCGCGCGCGTGTGTGTGTAGTCCCATATACCCATTTTTGTGTGAAGCGCATGCGAATTACAGCAGAATCAATTCACTTTGGTGATTCTCCCAGAATCGCAGTTTACATCCATTAATAAGCACTACATAATAAATCTTTCCCAGTTTATTTCAGACCCTTTTCTTTCACGATTATTATGGCCAGAACTCGAGCTTGTTCTAAATGATGGGGTCCCGTCAACACATTAGAATCCTTTTACCATTGAGCACATGAGTCGTTTTTTATGCAAGCCGTTGTGATATGATTGTATAAACATTTACCCTCGTCTGCTTGTGTATGTGTATCTACCCATGCTGCACATAAATCCCTTGGAGACATTTGTATAAAGCGCTCTACAGATCCAGGTTATTATTATCATATCATATGCAACGAAAGAACAGTAGACCCAACTTGAGGCTGAGAAGCAAGCTCTCAAACGTGCCTCGTCAAGGGGTTCAGTTGCAAGTTGTGGGAGATTATATGACGAATCTGATAGTGAATAGTGAGTGGTTGTTTTTGCTGCCGAATCGAAATGATTTTTGTACCTTTGGTTAAAATCAAATTCCATTATTTTTAAGCTCCATTTCCATTTTAACATCTTAACCCAACATCGTAATTTGTACACAGATGAAATCTCAATCCAATAGCCGATCTGATAAGCATTCTGTGTCTCAAAATGGTTAGATTTTGTTCGTGTTAATATGAACAAAAAAACGGAGGCGTACGCTCAAATGACAGGTTACCGTTGACAGTTACATAGTCTCAAATAAAATATTTGTTTCAACAAAGACCTCTCCTTATGACGAGCCACAAATTAATACCAATATTCATTTATTTATTTCTCTTATTTCACGGGCAGCAAAAAAATACAACGGAATAACAAACAAAAAAATAACAAAAAATGTTGTGTACAGATAGATATGTACATGTATGCTTGAGTAGGTAGCAGCAACACAAACATGGGGGGGGGGATCCCCTTATATGAGGCTGACTCAGAGTTTGAAAATATTCAATATAATCAAACATTATATATTTAAAAATACCAAATGGCATTACATAGAACTTTTCTAACATATAAAAAACAACCAAACAAAACAAAGCAAAACCATAGTTTATCAATAGAATCTGTTATTCGGGTAATCATATCGTTGCTTATAGGATACTCACTAATTAGATAATTCTTTAATCTTGACTTAAAACTTTAAGGTTGGGGGTGTGTAACTAACATTTTGCATCGAATTCCATGGGACAGTCTCATTGTAAACACAAATATTTGAATAATGTTTTCTGAAACGATTGGGTACTTTTATAGATGGCAAGTTACAGATGATTACGGTAACGTCAGATCTCCATCGATCCTACTTTCATTGATATGGAAATTCAAATCAAAATACAAAATGGAGTTGGTGTATGGAAGAGAGAAATGCCAATGAAACAAAAGTTATCACATCTTGGAGAGCCCCAACAAAGATATGCATTTATGGGGCCGGGTTATCATATACCGGAGTGACCAAATTTTATTTCCTCTCTTTATCCATTTAGTATGAAATCATGGAGCTTATAGAAGTGGGTCGAAATTTATAACATTAACTTAGGCCCGAGGAATAACTCGAGAACATAATTGACCATGAAAGTACCGAAATACTGGATTTTCACAAGAAATAATGATCACAACGTATACTTCTTTTAATGTCAAGCTTAATTTTAACGCTCCTAATTGATAACCTCCAATTTGTGTGTCCATGGTACAACTGCTCTGACTCATCAATACACCAACTTCCTTAATTCATTTTGTTCTTCTTTATTTTTACGCAGATAAGCTGATTTGGCTTTCGATTGACAGATTGGAAAAGCAGCATACGATGTAGCCTGAATGGAAAGGGCGGATTTTCATATTATCGTAAGTCAGTTTTGAAGTTAGGTCGGATATACCTGTTCTTATATTGTGGAGATGTCGTGGTATAGCGGTGCACTCACTTGACTCGCAGTCCGAGGGATGAAGGTTCGCATCCTAGCCCTGCCCTATAACGTCATTTGGCAAGACAGTATTCCACGTTTGCCACACACCAAGGTGTAAATGGGTACTAGGCAATTGTGGGGAATATAAATTGCAGGGCTTTTAAAATGCTAACAATTTAAGCCCGGATCATATTAAGCTTGATGGACAGGGTAATTACTGAGTATAATAATAATGAAGAAAAAAAAAGAATCGATTCAGAATCCAATTATGTGGTGATCATCTCGCCCCACGGACAGCTGCAGTCATGGAGGATTTGGTCGGCGTAGATCTATCAGCGGTTCATTCAAAGCTGATTTGTCAACCTTTTAAATGAAATCCAAATCCGCTTATCTGTATAAATATGACAAATTGCATGAAAGGAAACTAACCCCTAGGAATAAGTATAGATTCGCTGAAAGAGAAGATGAATTCCTGTCTTTTGATGTACAATATTTCGTACGGCAGTAGCATGACATGGGTGCAGCCTTTTTCTTGGTAATGCGACGTACCAGGCGAACTTTACATGTATCGTATACCAAGCTTTAGTTTGAAATGCTTTTCAATAAAAAAATAAAATGTCCTGTTTAATGAAGAAAAATCATAGCTGAAAAGGTAACAAAATTTATTAGCTGAAAAATATATTACAAGGGGAATAATTTTAACTTAAGTATTTAAAAATACTAACAGAAAACATTTGACAAATCTATTTCTTTTATGCGAAACTGTAACCCCAGGAAAGCACCAACTTATTTATGCGATTTTTGGTCTGACAACTGTAGTACAAAGGATAATAGCGGGTGAATGAATGCTTCGTCACCACACACAACTGGGAATGAAGCAGCCATAAATTTAAATACATTTAATTAATAAACGACCTCGCATAGTACGTTATCAAGACAATGAGGACGCTGGTGTTGTGCTGAGAAACTGTGCGTTATGCATAAACAGGTCTGTAGATCATTATCATGTGTCGCCAAAGCATGTGTATATAGTGCAGCTGTTTTTGAGAAGGTGGCTGTGGCGTTGAGATACATGTAGCTTCAGTGTATATGTAACCTCTGGAAGTAATATAAACGAATATGACCTCTTATGATGTCATAATCGTCTACCTCTGGAGGAATATAAACGAATATGACCCCTCATGACACCTTGATTGAATATCCTACGCAGTTAAACTTCAAATGATTTATCGCCATCATATACACACCGGCCGGTTAGTTATCTTTCGGCATGTGATAGTGATAATCATGCCCTGCACTAAAAAAGACATGCCTCAATCTGCTGAGCTCCTGCTACATGGAGTTTTCTAACCTCGCGTCTGATCTCCATATATAATCATTTTGATTTATTCATTTTCCACATTACACGATTTCAGGAGTATGCTCATTGCGAATGTTAATGTACGCATGGTTTTGTGCCTTTTGATAGAAGCGTCACTCAAGTTTGACTGGAACAAAAACAAATTTAAAAAATACTTTACAGACTGGTTAATTAAATCGCTTGATGACATTTAATGACTCGGTACATAGAATTATCTTGTTCATGAGGATGCTTTTTGAAAATAAATACTCACCGAGCTACACCTTTATTTAAAAACTTATTATTTCCATATTTCTTTTCTGTGTACATGTATATGTTAGTAGAGAAGCTCTGCAGCACGGCAAAGCCAGGCATACGTGCAAAAGTCGTCGCAATAGGTTATCCTAATACTCTTTGACATATCATAACATGCCCATAGGGTTTGTGAGTTTGTTAAATGGTGAGGGAAGCGAGAGCATGAGTTAGGTAGAAATCTTGAAACTCCCTTTTTTTAACAAGCTATTCTGAATGCTGATTTTTCTGAGGTTTCCCGTTCCTTTTTAGTGTCCTATGACAACGACAAACGTACACTTGAAATGAAAGTGCGTTATTGCTACATATATTATATATATATATATATATACATATATATATATATATATATATATTATATCATGTTATCATTATATAAGTAAGAAGACACTACTTGTTTGCATCACATGCTTATATAAAAAAAGGGTATGTCAAGGAATGGATATTTACTCTGATGTTCATTTAGAGGGAAGAAATAATAAAACGGAGTAAAATGAAAACAAATTGTCATGATTAATATCAAAGCCCTGACTGAAACATCTCTTCTTCAATTATAAACACGTAGATACATTTAGTTTTCGTTAATTACTTTTAAAGCATGTAAATACGCAATAGGGAGGATGCACATAACAAAGATGATAACTCACGGGACTGGAAAAAAGGAAGATGAAGACAGTTTCCAGGACATAATGAAAACTATAAATAAACAATAGTGAAATGACCTATCTTGTAGTGGACATAACTAGGCCAGGCTTATCTCCCAACAAAGTCCGAAGACCATCCGTGTGTAAGGATGTGGTGGCATTATTACATTTTCAATATCAGCACCGGAAAGTCATATCAACCTGCTCAACGCGATGCTGTAATATTATAAGTGTCCCGTTAACCTCTCTCCCAGGCGCTCCGAATCACCCAAGCAACCGTTCCGTGCCAAAATGGATAATCATGCTCCCAAACTGCCTCCAATTTATACAGGCAAATGCGTTTCTGTAATTGAAATGATGTCCTTAATTTAGACTGTATTAGGGTAGCGCTATGCAGATTATTTCGTTGTAATGTACGTTATCCCTGATAGCAGAGCGACGTCTTAAAGACGTCATATTTACGTCTTGTACTACGTCTTTAAGACGACATAACATGACGTAAAAAGACGTAAACTTGCACCCGCGTACGTCGTCTTCAGGACGACATATTTTGACGTGATTTTTACGTCTTATTCGTCAAAGAAAGACGTCTTTAAGACGTCAACTTGTACCATAGGAAGACGTCATATGGACGTCATATTTACGTCTTTTAGTTAAAGAAAGACGTCTTTAAGACGACATAACTTTACGTCAAAAGACGTAAACTTGCACCCGCGTACGTCGTCGTGAGGACGTCATATTTTGACGTGATTTTTACGTCTTATTAGTTAAAGATAGACGTCTTTAAGACGTCAACTTGTACCATAGGAAGACGTCATATGGACGTCATATTTACGTCTTTTAGTTAACGAAAGACGTCTTTAAGACGACATAACTTTACGTCAAAAAGACGTAAACTTGCACCCGCATACGTCGTCGTGAGGACGTCATATTTTGACGTGATTTTTACGTCTTATTAGTTAAAGAAAGACGTCTTCAAGACGTCAATTTTTACCCAAGAAAGACGTCTTACAGACTTCGTGTATACATTGTATGGACATCAAATTTTGACGTGATATTTACATCTTATTGATAAAGAATAGACGCCTTCAAGACGGTAACTTGTATCAAAGGTAGACGTCGTACTGACGTCATATATTAATGTGATTTTTACGTCTTACTGGTAAAAAGACGTCTTTAAGACGTTAAATTGTAAAAAGGAAGTCGTCATACAGATGTCATATATTTATGTAGTTTTACATCTTTTAAGTAAAAATTACGTCTTAAAAGCATAAACTTGTATCAATAGTTTACATTGTACGGACTTGAATCTTTACACAATTTGTCCATCCTATTGGTTAAAAGGACATCTTCAAGACGTAAATTTGTAGCAACGGAAGACATAAGGACACCAATTCGATGTACTTTTTATCCTTACATGAGCTTTACGTCTTTTTTGTCCTCTAAATGACATCTATATGACCACCTGATCAAGGAAGAAAGTGTACAAATCACTCATTCTGAGCAATCACACGGTACAATCAAAGCAACAAATATTGCATCACATACGGTAATATATACATGCCAGACAGAAAGTAATTTTCATATTTTTAATGTACATGTAAATGGTGTGAAGAAGGATAACACAAAACTATAAAATACTTATTTCTATACCTTCTTTTTCTAACTTGCCTTCTATACGTACAGTGTCTTTCCATCCCCATCCTAATCTCATAATTGATTTTAATAAAGTTAACAGGCCATCACAAAGATATCTGTTTTGTCATAAAATGTGCTACTTTTTAAAGATAAACATTACAATTAAAGAACGGTTTTCATTTGCTTTCAAATTAAATTCACTTATCAGTACAAGAAACCATGACATATTATATTGCATAATTGGTTAAACTTATAAGTCTTGCGGTTGTGAGAAGCAGGTTAGCAGCATAGAGACTAGGTAAAGCTATACTGATACCCGCAGTTTTTAGTAGATAAGCAAACATCACACTGGGAAGCTCCTCACATTCAGCAAAACAGAATAGTGGAAAGCAGGGCATTCATCAGCATAGCTCTACCTCGTCTCCATGCTGCAAACCCGCTCCTCACAACCACAAGACTGTAATGCAGATAAAGAGTATCAGATAAAACAAAAGGTTGTTGGAAACAAGTCTTACCAGAGAGTCAAGACAAATGGCTATATGTCAACAGAAGTAATTGCATTATTAGCAGCACATAATACATCAAGTAAACACAGATGCTCATTCAATATAGAATTTCTGAGCGTGAAAGATAAATTCTTGTTACATACAAGGGAATCTCTAAGTTTATGGCAATAATTCATATTCACAGTTTTAAAAGGCACATGCAAATGAAGTATAAAACTATACAATCTATATCACACATAAGAGAAAAATGGCACAAATGATAAACACATGGCTTAGCTTAGTTATCTCTTACACTCAAAAGAAACAAGTTGGCAGCAAGGAAAACAGGGAGAGCTATGCTGATACCTGCAGAGTTTTCTGATGATGGTTGCTTGCCCGTTGAAACCACGATGTTCGCATTTGGCGATACAGCATATTGGAAAACTGTGCAGAAATTAGCTCAACTGTACCTATTCTCTGTGCTAGAAACCTGCTTCTTACGGGCACATGACTTAAATATAAGAAAAGGCATTACTGGCAGTGGCAACTTTCATTCTTATAAATATCATCAAAGATTTTGTTTGCGAATACAGAAGCTGAAGTATAAAAACACAATTTTGATCAGATTAAACATTCCTGCCAGTACGACTGGCTCAATTGGGCAATTCCAAGGTGACTGTGCAATAATGATGCAGAAGATATTTCCAACTTTAAGATAAAATAGCAAGCATGATGAAACAGTTTAGCACAAACAGATATATTCCATTGCTTATGTCACAACATTCATTTGGCAAGTTTGAAACTCCTGGGGTATTTTCACAAAGAATTAAAATTTAACTTAGATTCAATATAGGTAAGCCATATTGTGCTTTCAAAATCACAGGTACAATCCAACAATTTTATACTTTTAACTACCAAAAATTCTCAAACCACAAAGATATTTATGGTTTTCTTAGAAGGCGCCACAGTGTGACACCCTTTAAAGACACATAGAAGTCAGCTCTCATGGGGAATTCGACACCGTTCGGGTGTTTACCCAATAACAGGTGTTGTCAATCACCAGGGTTAGCCTTCAGTTTTATGACCATTCGACCTTATGTAATGCTTTGCTTTTCCCTCACCCGATCCGAAGCGGGATCCGAAGCTAGACTCTCCGAGAGATTAGGAGGTAATTCTTGACTGGCCTACGGGTTTGCTGTGTGCAGATTTGTACTCCCATTAATGTTATTTCCACCAAGTCTGGTGTCAGCGAATTATGGCCTTCTGCACATGGAAACTGACGATCCACTCACTTTAACAGTTGATTCTCCCAATAAATTTTGAATTTTCCCCAACCGTTTTCCATCGTTCGTTCGTACGAAGAATATCAAGGAGTACATCATGATAGGAAGATCCTTATTTATCCAACTGATTGTCTCATCATCGAGCTCCCGAAGTCCAGAAGCACCGTGAGGGGATTTGTAGATAGGACAAGCATCGATGACATGATCCATAGTTTGGATCTCTCCACAGGCACAGTTTGGCGATGGATCAGCTCCAATTTTATGCAGGAAGTATTGTGTACGGCCAACTCCAATTCTGATACGGTTGAGGTTGACCCAGCTTTTCTTGAGAGGTCGCTGCCACTTGGTTTTGCACAGGGCTCTGGGATGAACTCCTTCAAGTTGGTAGTTGACGAATTCCACTGGTCTGACCAGCGTTTTGCTTTCCAGGTGGGTAAGGTGGAGGGGCTTCTCAAACGGCAGCTCAGCAGCCTGTGTTGCAAAGTGTCTTCTAGGAGACGCTGTCCTTCAAAGGCAGAGGGGCAGGAACAAGGCAGAGGGGCAGGAACAAGGCATTTATCTCTGTCATGCTTTTGGGCAAGCTTAGTGTACTGCGCATCTCGTCTGAGCTGAAAATAAGATATAAAACAGGCCTTTAAAAACTTTCAACACTTAAATGTTTGGAAAAGGTATATAGAGCCAATTCTTTGCTTTGTGATGATTTACATTCACCTAAAATTAAATTAAATTATAATGCTTTCAGATCCCGGGTACATAGGCGCAAAGAATTCTAATGGATGAAGAAAGCAAAAGAAAGGAATACAATTAAGAAAAAACTGTTATATATTTTAAAACTGAAATGTAAACAATTAAATAATGAATTCTGCCAGAAAATTACTGCTTGGTAAGATTTATCAGAATAATTTCTCATTGCTCACAAACATAATGTAAACACACCTTTGGATTTTAAACTTTTGTTGGCAATGCAAAACGTGATTCAGGATTGTTTTTGTAAATTATCAATACAATTCTAGTTTGCTGATGAGGGTAGAATAAAAGCTCCTTGACCTATGCTGAAGGGGAAATAAAAATGTTTGAAACTCGCAAAATATGGTCGGTTATTGCAACATACCTGCAGGTTTTAGTGATCTGAAATTAATTGAATTATATATACCGGTATATATAGTCAAACCTGCTTTAGTGACCACCTGTCTACAAGGACCACATTTTTGTTTCCTTGAAAATGGTTTCTCATTGAAAAATGTACTAAAGGAACCTGTCTACAAAGACCACCTGTCTACAAAGACCACTTTTTGTGTTTCCCTTGGGCGGTCGCCATAGACAGGTTTGACTGTATATTTGAAACTACCGGTAAGGAAAATACGCCTTTCGAGTGAAATGATCAATTCTGTAGTGTCTAATTAGTCGGTGATCATGCACAATATGACAAAAAATGTACAAAAATAATACAAGTACATGTACACATTTACCAATAATGGCTTCCACTTTTTCATGAGGCTGCTGATCCTTAAGGAACATCCAGAAGGCTGAGAGAAAGTAGCATTTTCTGCATGGTACGTCTCACGTCAATCCAATCTATTGTGGCCACAATGTGCTTTGAATCCACTGCTTTGACGAAAGATGTTAAAAAGATGCCTACAATTAATGAGAAAATAAATAACGTTAAAACAAAATGAATGGTTGATAATGTATGCATTTGCAACACATGTATAGGCCTACTACAAACTTCTTTGTACAGCCTGTGGGGAAAGAATTTTGTTTACCATTTACGGGTGTAACCGATTATTTCCAGATAAAGGCTTGTGTTTACGGTAGCCTATAGGAACACACCATGAATTGATTAGAATTTATACCATTAAAACAATTTATGGTAACACAAATTTGTGCACGTCTTCAAAGGTGAAGTTTTTTCTGATACATTTGCTGTCTAAAGACTAAACTCTGTAGAAACGACTTGTTTAAGGTTATATGTATGTGACACAAGTCACAATGCTTTATTCCTCTGCGCATCGCACTCACAAAGCTCAATTTCCAGACATCTGGGCCCAGTCTTATAAAAATTGCAATTAATTCAAATCATTTAGCTGCGCAAATAACCAATTCTTTTTATTTTTAAAATAATAAAGCACTAAATTCTCAAAACTGACATTACTCACAGCAGATGTGAGGCAGGCGTACGGTAGGCGTACGGTATGCCATTGTATTGTGCAGCAGTTTGCCGTGAATCACGTGAGAAAGTGTATATTTTAAGCCTTCATTTTTAGGAAAAATAATCCAAAAAAAGATAAGAAAATTGACACGAAAGGGGTAAGAAACATAACTACTTTTAAATCATGACCATTATTTGAACAATTGATGAAGATTTAGTTGATTTTGGGTTATGTTTTAGTAGGGTATCTCCACGCCGTTAGGGTTAGGGTTTTAAAAAATGGATACGAAACTACACTAATAATAATAATTATATTTGCTTATATAGCGCCTAACACTTACTTTATCAGAAGTCTCTAAGTTACTTAGTAAGCGCTCTACAATAATGCAACATAATTACCCTGGCTTTAGCAGAGCAGCTGTCACGTGCTCTGCATTTCAAGAAATGAATTCCTACCAGGGCCCCGTATTACAAAGAGTTGATATCAATCGTAACTTATTTGCGATTGATATCAATCGCTCCAGTACATAAGAGATGGAGAATGCAAACTTGATTGATT